>PVKS010042951.1:0-15142 GCA_004027875.1 Aplodontia rufa | reverse complement strand
TTTTCCAGAATTAAATGATTATGTAAGTATCATTTGAATTCTTGGTGGTGGGGAAGCATATGCTACATCGTGGATTGTTTCTCTAGATCCCTCCCTATCCTCCCTACCTCTCCAGCCCCTGCCTTTCCCTTCCTCCCTCCCTAATTACATGTTTATGGTTCCCCTAGATTATGTGTCGCTATGCCTTTGGAGAGTCTAATACACGAGTTTGACTGCCTTTCCCTCAAGCCTGGGTTTAGCTCCAGCCTCCATAAATGAGGGAAAACACTCAGCCCTTGACTCTCTGGATTTGGTTAACTTTGCTGTACTGCTCCGTTCTTCCTATATTCTTTCTACTGCCATAGACATGCTGGATTAATGACAAGTGTCCCTGACCAGTAGAGTAACAGCATTTGCTTTTATAGAATTTACGTTAGCAAGAACACATAAAGCAGACTTTTTAAGATAATAGTACATAAATAACAAAGTTGATGGTTGTGAGTGATGAATTAACAGTCCTTGAAGAGTAGGTGCAGGTGAATACAGAGCCAGATTGGCTTCTCCTATGAACAGAAGCACTTGAAGAGAGAAGACTAGTTAGTGGACTTGATAGTGTTGGGAGTCCAGGATTCATAAATGTGTGCAGTCTGTATTATTCATTCATTTCCCCATAACAGCACTTAATATAATCCACAGAGATGCGTACATTAAACTATTAAATGAGAAATGCAGAATTTTTTGTCACTGTATTTTGGAGCAAGGGCTATTGGCATATGGATGATAGATGAAAAGAATCTTGGAAGTTGTTCTTAAGCTGGAAGTTTATAAAACCTCCTCCCCTGCATTGCAGTGAGAAGGAGGCATGCCCATGTCGTCCCAGGCTGTCCAACTTCAATCTTGCAGATATAGCAATATTCATGGATGTAGTATGAAAAATCACAGACCATTAGTTTTGAGCATGTGCACAGATCTTTGTTACAGCAATTAAATAAAAAATAATCCTAAATGTAGCTGATTAAGAAATTATGTCTTAAAATGGAATGGGAAACAACCCTACAAAGACACTATGAATTCTATTACCCTAAAATTTTTTGTGTTTGACATGGACTGATATGAAATCTAGAGAAAGATGGGGCAGAGGAGAGATTCAGTAGACTACAAAGTTCATTCCAGAGCAAAAGATAAGTAAATCAGACAAAAACAGAGATCTAATTGTCCATCAGAGTGCAGAATGGAAGATATTTGAAACTGTAAGAAAAGCATATTTATAATGAAATAGTGGTAATGACCCCTTAATACAACACAGAATGTGTTTCAAGTAGAAAATGTAACTATGGTATTACATTATGCCAACAAATTTGACAGCATTTACAAAATGGACAAATTTGTTGAAAAGCACAATTTACCAAATGTCACAAAAATAAAAATTCTAAATTGTTTCAGGTCTTCTGAAACAAATTGAATTCATAATTCAAAACTATCCACAATAAAATCTTCAGATTCAATTGGCTTTCCTTATGAATTTTCATAAGCATTTAAGATTAAAGGAAGTGATAAAACCAATCTTGTTTAAATTACTCCAGAGAAGACTAAAGAGGGAAAACTTCCCTACTCATTCTATAAACCTACCAGATGCCTTATGCCTAAGTTTGATAGGGTCACTGCAAGAAGGAAAAGTTTCTCATGAGGATTTGCAGGAGCTTCTTAAATAGCATATTAGCCCATCAGAAATACAACATGTCTTGGTGAGATTAACTTCAGAATTTAAAGGTAAATTTGACATTTGAAAAGCAACCAACATAATTTACCACATGAAAGAATAAAGAAGAAATTGGCAGCATCATTACAAAAAAACCAAGAATCATCTTTGATAAAGTCTAACATCTGTGTATGACAAAATACAATAAGGAATAGATGGGAAATAGAAACAAGTCTACATATAAAAATCAGACTAATAAGACAACATAGTTGACAGTGAAATACTGAAAAATTTCCATTTGACTTATACAGCAAGATAAAGTTCTTCAATAGCACTTCTTCTAATACTGTCTTCAAGGTTAAAGAGAGTGACATATACTGATAATAAAATGGAAGAAATAATTTTGATTCATTCGTTCAGCAATTATATACACCTACTTTTAAAAGGTGTAGGCTAATACATATACACGTTATTAAAGCAATCTAAACAAATAAAAGAAATACTGCTATGGATGGAAAAAAATGGAAGGCATAAAGATAGAAGAAATAAAGTTGCCATGATTCACAAATGACATTGTTCTATATATACATTGCAAAAATATACTAAAAAAGGAAAAAAGAATGATTATAATTAACAAGGAAATTTAGCAATATTGCTAGATATAAGTCAATTAATTCCATTTTTATATACCAGCAATAGATAATTTTTAAAAAATTAAAAAAGATTATCTCTCTATAGAGATATAGATCTCCCTCTCCCTCTCTCTGTCTCTGTCTCTGTCTCTGTCCCCCGCCTCTCTATCTATATATGGCCTATAAGTACATCAGAGAAAAGGCATGAACACTTCTACACTAAAATTTAGAAATGCTTGATGAAAGAAATTAAACAAGACCTAAACAAATCAAGAGATTATCCACATTCATTGATTATGACACAATAGTGTTAAAATGTCAGTTCTCCCTTTTTTTTTTTTTAAATCTATACATTGGATGCAATTTGAGTTGAAATTCAAGCAAATTTCTTGGTGGAAATAAATCCATTCTAAAATGTTAAAATTAATATGTGCATGCAAAGGACTTAGTATATCCAAGAAAATTTTGGAGGAAAAATGTTGAAGGATATAAACCAGTAGATATCAAGAGTTACCAAAATGTCATGGTAATGAATATAGTGTGGTATTGTTGCAAGGATAGAAAAATGGAATAGAATAGAGACTTGAAACAAAAATATATAGAGCCACCTGATTGGTAACAAGAGTGTCATTGGAGTTCAGTGCAGAAAAGAAGGATCTATTCAATAAATATGCCGATCAGCTAGGTATCTATGTAGGAAAATGATCCTGCCTCTTTCTTCACATTATTCACAATTAATTTGAGGTGGGTCATAGATTAAAAAGAAATGACAAAGTATAATAATGTAGCTTTTGGAAGAAAATAGGAAAAAGGATTCCTGACCTTAGGAAAACCAAAAATTTATTAAATATGACTCAAAAATTGCTAACCATAAGAGAAATAATGATAAAATGGGGATCATTAAAGTTAACAACTCTGAGTTTCTAAATACTGAAGGAAGATATTTGTAAGATGTATATCTCACAAGTAAACCTATATACAGAATATATATATATAACCTATATACAGAAAAAAATATATATATATGTATTTATATATGTTCCACAAGTCATTAAGACTGAAAATCCTATTAACATAAAGAGTACATGAAATATTAATATACATCACAATTTAGGGTAATCTCTAGGGAATTACAATGAGCCAAAAAGAAAACACTAAACAAAAATCAAAAAGGGAGGGATCATGTTCAAGATCTTGACTGTGGTGGTGGAGAAGCAACCATGCATGGGTAAGAAAATTGTGCATAGCTTAAAAATACCTTCAAATGAGTGAAACTGGGAAAATCTGCCTAAGATTTGTAGATTGCATTATTGTCAATTTTCTTGTTGTGCTATTGTAATTTTACAAAAGGATACCATTGGCAATGTTGGGCCATGTGTAGAAGAGATCTGTATGTCATTTCTTACAACTGTATTGAATTTACAATAAGTCTAAAAATTTTCATTTAAACTACAGAAAATTTAAATATATAAGTACATATGGTTGATATAAATGGCCAATACATATAATAAAACTTGATTAAACTCCCTTATTGATCATTAGGGAAGTAGAAGTTAAAAGTATTATATTCCACTACATTCTAACTAATATGGCAAAACTGAAAAAAAAAAAAGATTGATGATATCAAGTGTTGTTGAGGATGTGGATGACAAAAACTCTCAAATACTGCTTGTGGGAGTTTAAATTGGTATATCCATTCTGTAAAACTGTTTGGCAATACCTGTGAAGCTTAACAACATTTGCAGATCTTATAATCAAGCAGTTTTCACCTAGGTATGCACACAACAGAAATTCACACAAATATGCATCAAAAGTTATGTAAAAATATTTAAAGTTGTTTTATTTATAATATTCCATGCAGGAAATAGCCTAAAATATCAATCAGTAGTAGAATAAATTGAAATATAAGTACGTGATATCATAATAATATAAAATAATGAAAAAGCAAACTGCTCTACAAATATGCATGTGCCTCTCAGATATTGTGTTGAATTAAAGAAGACGGACATGAAATTTGGCTGCATAGTACATTATTTCATTTCTTTAAACATTTCTTTGAAGTTCAAAAAGAATCAAAGAAAATCTTCTGCAATACAAGTTGGGATTATAGGCACATTTGTGAAGATAATAAAAAGTCAGAGACAAAAGGACCCGTTTACATCTTGATTTGGATGGTAGATACTCGGTGTTAACACTGAAAAATTTATTGAGCTATATATTTGTAAATTGTGTACTTTTCTCTGCATATATTATATTTCAGCACGTTGTGTGTGTGTGTGTGTGTGTGTGTGTGTGTGTGTGTTCTTTTCTACTGGGATATATTCCAACAGAAAATAGGAAAGGCTGACCTTAGATGATATCAGGGACAATGTACCCATTCAAAGGAGAGAATGAATGGATTCAGGTGTATGTAGTTTGGGAAACTAATGAGGTGTTCCTCTTTTATTGCTTATTTTTTTGAGGGACAGTGTTGGGTGAAAGTAGAAGATGGGTTTGGTGTCTAAGAAGGTATGGATTGGTTGCCTTGGAAAGTGGGAGAGTAGATCAACTAGGGGATGCAATAGAACTTCTAGGGATAGCACTAAGGGTCTGTAGAAGTTGCTAGACCACAAATTAGTGTGAAACCTACCAGCACTGTGGCATCTTTTGCTCTAGCCACATTCCTCTGTTAAGAAAAGGGGCAGGCGGAGAATTGAACAGAGGAAAGATCAATTTACCAGGAGAGTAGGATGGAAGGAGAACCAGGAGAAGGAGGTAGATTTATTTCAGGGTTATACTTTGCAATCTAAGCTCGGCATGGATATGAGGAAAGACACTGGGAGAGTGGCAGGTGATCCACAGAAAGGCCAGCTTAGTTTAGTTGTATTAAAGATCTGTTGCAATAAGGGTCTTTAAAGATGTGTATGGGAGGGGAGAGGCTGTCAGAGAGTGGGATGTTTCAAATGGAGTGAATGACTGAGATTTGAAGCACCATCAGTCATTGCTAATAACAAAATCTAGAACAGGGTCAAGGAAAATCCCTAGAAATGAGGAACTCAGGAATTGAGAGGTCAAGGTGTTCTTTTGTTACATTCCAGTAAAGGATGAATATTTATTAGCAACATTCCATCAAAATTTTTGAGCCTAGCCCATGGGCCAAGCAGAGAGAAGGGTAATGAGATGCAATAGATTCCCCCTGAGTTGTACAATAGGATCTGATAAAGCACAGAAGAAACTGGCTTTGGATGTAATCCATTGAGGGTTTCGGTGTGCTCCTTCTTCTTCATGATCTTAAGTATATATAAAAAGCTATCTGATTTTATGTATTATTCACTTTTGACAATTATACCTTAACAGTAGTACACAGGAGGAAAGTAGTTAATCTAATCTAACTCGGATCATTTGTATTATTGCTACTTTCTTCTGGGAGTCTTCCCATCCCACATTTGATTTTCCTATCTGCTTATTTCTTCCTTGTTGTTCCTTAACACTCTATTACTTTTGCCATATTAACATGTTTTACCAATGGTAAAGAATTAACAAGCTTCTGTAAAGTGTTAACCTCTTTGAATGAGATATTCTGCTGAGGTCAAACCAACACTTATTATCAGTCTTTAGATTTCAAATCATCAAGAAAAAATGCTTTCGTAAATGACTTGACTGATTTATTATCTGATTAGTTCTTTCAGAAACTTACATGAACATGCATCTAAACAGCTAATGTCCTCAGCCTCATTAGGTTTATATATTTTTTCCCTAGATGACTAAGCTTGTTTCTTTCATTTTAAAAATGAAAGAACTGACTGTGTCAAGAAGACAAGTGAACTAGGAAATTCCCAATGTGCCTCGAAGCTTTATTGTTTTCTATTGAACTTCTGTTACTAAAGTATTACATTGGGCTCTGAAGAGAAACTTCAGCCAATACGGAAACTCATCCAGGCTGCCACACACACAGACATTCCATTTCCGCAGAAAGCCTTTCCTCTCAGCGTACAAACCCACACATCATGAATGGCCAGTGGCCCGGTGGCCAGAGGAAAATGACACAGCTCAACACAAGGAAATATGGAACATGCCCCTAAATAGCCTCTGAAAACAGAATTCAGTCTGTAAGAATCACCTAACATATTCCTTTTTAGCATGTTTGCTTTTTCAGGCAAGAGATTTTCAGAGACAGAACTTGACCTCCTCAACTAGTTAGAATCTTCATACTAAAGACTGATCCAAAATGGGTGGGAAGAAAATGAAGGCAGGGAGAAAGGATCAGGGAGAAGAAAGAAACAGGGAACGACATTTCTAAATGAAGAGGAAACAAAAGAAAACAAGTTGGAAACTGAGAAAATATGGGGCACAATGCTGCTGGGCTAGAATACTTCTAGGAACTGTGCATTTTGAGGGAAAAACAGATTTAAATGACAGAATTCTATTCATATGAGCAGCTATAATTTTGGTAATACAAAAGCATAATGGAGGAACTTCTGCCAAGCTACAGATGTTATCATTCTTTCCTCTAAGGATGTGAGGAGTTCGTAACAAAGAACCAAGGGCAAAACGACGGAGAGATAGAGAGAACACTGGAAGAGAAGCAACCCTGTGGCACCAGAGTCCAGATTCCACTGTGTACTGCAAGAATTGAAGAAGAATTTGCTTGGTGACAGCTGTCCAACAATGGAAAGGCGAAGCATATTATTCTCAGAGAAAATGTAACCCATTTGCACTGATTTCTCAGAATCAAGAGATGTACAGAGGCTCATTTATGTTTGGCTATCACCAAAGCCACCTGCTCAATGAAGAGCACTCCCTTCACAACCTCCTTCTCTGTACCTTCTTGTCTTCACTGTGTCCAAACACCTTTTATCCCACTACGACACAAATGCAAGCTCTGTCTCTTAAGCTGAATCCAAATGCCAAATTACAGTACACACCCTTGCTTTAATCCCACACTGGGAATTTAACATTTAACAGTTCTTTACCTGTCTCTGCCTCAGCGGAGAAGTCAAATCGTGTAAGCTGCTAGCAGGGCCATACCTGATTCACCAAGGTTGGCACTGAGTATGCATTTGCTGAATGAATAAATGAATGAATGAATAAAAGGATGATTAAAAGCTCTGGATAAAAATACGGTTTTCAAGGAGAACATAACCCAGGAGAACATAAGATCCGCTAAGAAGGCAGGTTCCTTTTTTAAAAAAAATGAATAAAGGCTAGAATCAAAGAGGGGACTTTAAATGAAGAGAAAAGGAACTCAGATTCAGTTAAAAAAATATATATATTTTAAAAAAACATATATTACCTAACAGTAATGTATATATATTTTAAATATATATATTATATATGTATGTATCCTTCATGTAATGTGAAAAGAAACCATGTCCAGTTACAAAAGAAATTAAAATTTAAAAATTCATTTTTATCAGGTCATTAGGAGACAGGACACCAAATATAGAAGGAAAATCTTCCATCATAAGAAAACCTCTTCTACACAGAGGAGACAGACCCATTGGTACAGGCTCTGGACTACTCTGTTTAAAGGCTCTCTGGAGGTGAGTCTGAGGTTGGAGTTAAGTATAATGAAATACTTCAGTTATAAAGAGGTGGAAGGAGATGAGTACTGGGTGAGGTAGTGAAGGGAGAACAAGAAAGGAGGCTTGCTTTTTCCTTTATGATTAAAAACAGAAGGTGGAGTTGATTAGCAGAATTGATTTATTTGTAAGTTTAGGATCAGGACACTGAAGGTATGCATACCTTATGTCCTTTATTTTCTCCATGAAAATCATGGCAAATTCACTTCCCAAGAGTACTGGTATAGTATTGTGAGCAGGAAAGTGAATGCTTAAAATCTTTTCATTGTAAAAAAAAATTAAAAGCTGAATATTTAAAATGATTTCATTGGAGAATTAAGGAAAGATTTGACTCCAAATAAATGAAAGAAATTTCAAATCCAATTATTGTTATTAATGGTGAAAGTGAGTGTGCTTGCACCAGAGCTGTTGAAGTGATACACAGTGTTTTCTAGGCTGGACAAGGGAAGAAACGGAAAAAGGAGTAAATAATGGACAGTTTAAAAGGAGTGATGCAAGCACGAAACATGGATGATAAAACAAGTATCCGGGTTTTAAGATTTCAGAGGGGGGAGGCATTGGGTTCTGGTCCAAAATGCAGCCTTGAAGGTGGGCGTCTAAAGCAGCCTGAGGTGGAGGTCACTGGAATGAAGGAGGTTAAGGAACACCAGCACTATTGTATTAGTGATGCAGGAATTGGAAAGACCATATTGAGTCTGCAGGTTGCAAGGAGATTGGCAGATGGTAGCAGCAAGGGGAGAAGGCAGGCAATATGGGAAAGTGCACTCCTGAAAGAAAGAAAGGCACTTGTACAAGGCCTAGAAGAAGCAGTTGTGTTGTAGAAGATTCGTTATGCTTCTTCCAGCTGTAGTGGCGGCAGGAACAGGTGAGAACAAGTGAAGCCCCTGTTCAAGGGGGCACTAGGGAAGCCATATTCTTAGGTAGAACCAGAATTTAGGACCAACATGATGAAGAAGACAGACCTTTCTGCTCAAAGTCTGAAGAAGTAGGGGAATTTACCTTTGGGGTTATAAAAATTCTTGCAGAAGAATCCATATGAGTTCAGTAATAAAACATCCACTGGGCAATCAGAAGAGTATCTTGGGAATAAAGACTTTTTAAATTGAGAAATGTAGTTATTATGCAATCAGAAATGCATCCAATGGAATGAAGACTTTATGAAGGTAGAAGTCCCTGCAGAACTGGATTACAAAGGTGGTTTCAAAGAGGTGGATGAAGCCTGTGGACACCTGGTCATCTTCAGGTTCCAGCTAGGCCAGGGAGGACCTGGCCCAGCTGGATGAGATGGCTTGTTTGAGATGTCAGAAGCTTGATATGCAAATACCTGTAAGTGAAGCTAAAAACTATTATTTGTTTGGTCTGTAATTATTCTTTCTTCCTTTTTTTCCCCTACCCTCTCGTTGCTAGAAGTTTTTTCCTCTTGAGAATTGGATTGTGTGAATTCAAGTTCAATCTTAAGCTAAACAGATGTTCCTTCTGCTGAACTTTGCCAAAGGAATAAATCTTAGATCATGCTAGTTAGAAAGCAACTTAGGTATTATTATTCTTGACTCACAGTGCTATCATGATTTCTAAATGACAAGGAGAGGGGATTCCTGCCGACTAATCTAGCAGCACAACTGAACTTGTTTCATCTGCTTTTGTTTCCTGTTGTTTGTTTTTGCTGTTGCTTTGCTGAGCATGTTAATTATTATACTTTGTGGCATATCAACATGCTAAAAGAGTGAATTTGGTGCTCTCTGATTTAACACATAGGAAATAACCTTATTTTGTCCATATAGGTTTTTCATTTCCAAACATCTACAAGTCTGACGAACTGATTTGGGGTTGACTCATTGTCTGCCACATTAGTGTGAAGATCATTTAAAAAATAAAATACTCTATGTTGCAAATGAAAGCAAATTAATGATGAAAATGATGTTTTGGATAAATATTCAATTATTCTGGAGCAAACAAGAGCTAAAACATGAAAACATTATTGGGGGGACAGTTTTTGATACACATTGCAAAAGGATTTCTCAATTTGAGAAATGGTACAAGATTACACTGTTATTAATGCATTTTTTCCAAAATACTCATTATCTGTTCAACACAAAGGGTTTCAAAATAATTTTTTTTTTAAAAGGAGAGAGGGAAAGAGTGAGAGAGAATCAATTTTTATTTCTTTTTCATTTGATTCTGGTTTCTCTGACACCCAGTTGTCTATGTAGTGCTGGGGTTGGAACTAGGGTCCTCACACTTGCCAGGCAAGCACTCTAACTGCTGAACCACTGCTCCAGCTCCTCAAAGTAATTTTGTAATATTTTCAAGGCAAGCTGAAATAAACTATCTCTGGAATAACAATGTTAGACAATAAAAATCTAAGGATATATGTGTATGTTGAGTTGCTTAGCATGATGGGAAAAGGAAACCTGGGTTTGTATCTCTAAATTTTCATTCTCTTGCTGTAAAATAGAGTCAAATACTTACACTTCAAAGGGTTTCAGAGAAATATCCATGGAATAATACATACAAAGCTCTTACCATAGGGCTGGCTACATATTAAGATGATAATAAATGAGTACTGTCATTCTTATTGGTTTTATTTTATTGGTAATATTGTTATTCTAAGGCAAGAATTTCATTATCTTAATAGTTGGAAGGATCAGAAATCAGGGTGAGCAGGAAATGTTCATTTATTTTAATTGGAAATTATATTGATAAGACAGTGGGGGTGGACTGTGGGACATGAATGATGGACATTCAACCTATCTGAAGACATAATTATAAAGAGGTGTTGGATGGGAGAAGCCTTGTTTCTGAGAGAAGGGGAGAGAGGAAATCTGGGGGAGAAATGGAAGGGGGCAGGGGAGGAACCATGAATGGTATGGGCCTACTCTGGTGGAAAAGGCCTAGTGACACTTGACTATAGTCAAAGTGACAAAAGGCAACTCAAGAACAGAGGTGTATCTTTTTTTTAAATTTCAAAATATTTGAATGGATACTGTGTGCTTATTACTAAACATATCCTAAGTCTACATTATGTGACCCCGAATAGGATTTTTGTGAAGTGAATTTTGATCAAAATAAAAATGATGTAGAGGAGAGAGAGAGCAGGTCGGGATGTCCAATGTGCCCTTGAAAACTCACATACAGGGGGTGGAGCAGTAGCTCAATAGTTATGGCACTTGCCTGGAATGCAAAGGGCACAGTTTCAAACCTCAGCACCACATACACAATGAAGTGTCAGAGCAACAAAAGCTAGGTGAAGAACAAAATAAAAATGATTCTCTCTCACTGTCACTCTCTCTCTTAAGAAAACAAAAAATAAAAAAACCTCATATGCATACAGATGATCAATCCTTATCCCTATCCTGAGAAAAGCTTCAGACTTCCAACAGGTATAGACTTGGGGATTTTAGCCAATTATCTTGTTTAAAATAATAGAAGACCCCAGTGATATCTGGGATTTTATTAATTTTATTTTTTAAAAAAGGCCAGCATCACTTATGCTAGGTAAGTACTCTACTACTGAGCTAGGCACCTAATCTCTGTGTAGCGTTCTTGAAGAAAACAAAATAAATATACTCAAATAAAAAATTTTAAATTTATCCCAAATCTTAATATTTCCCATTCATGAGGGAGAAAAGGTGTAATCATTGAGAGAAGAATATAAGATGTTCCAAATAGAAACAAAATTAATGGAATAAAGATACATAAATGAGTTTCCTGGAGCGGTGGCAAAAAGAAGTAAGGCAGCAGAAGCCAACAGCAAAGGCGGTATGGACACCACATCACCCTTAATTTTTATTTGCTGATTTTCCTGACCTGCTCCTACCTAGTGCATTGGTCCTTGACTGCTTCATCCTAAGACATTTAGTTTCTGTTTGGGGCCTGGGGACACTCCCTCACTAATTCACAGTGAAGTAACACTTTATTCCAGTATTAACTACAGACTTTTTCTAAAATTTTGACTGTTTTTTTTTCTTTTTAATTTTCCTTTTGCCTAATGGGGTTGTGCTTACTAAATACCAAAGTATTTATTGATAGTCAATTATGTTTAAAGTGCTATGTTTTTTTTTGTTTTACAGTGGTGGATATAAATAGATATAAACAAATCTTCTCTTAAGCAAATTTTATATACACTTATAGAAAATATAAATATGTGGGTTCAGCCTTAATAAAGGATACTTAAAAAACAATAGGTGAAGGGTTTTCTTAAGGGATCAACACAAAATCGAAAGTAAAAATCAATTAAAAGTTCAATTCAAGTAAATGTGGATTCTAGAGAGGAGGGTATGAGGAATGAAGACAAGAATGAAGTTTTATTTTCTATTGTTATTTTCTTCTAATCAGCTTCTCCTTCTCAAAATAACCCATATTTCCCTTGGGCCTCCTTATATCCTCATTTCCCAATCACACAGTTAAAATGAGTTTGGCTCCATAGTTGGTATATCCTAACACCTTGTCCAGAAATGGATGTAAACAGTGTCATCAGAGCCAATGAAACATGAGAAGCAATTTTCCTTGAGCCTCTGGGAAAGGAACATCCTCTCCTCTGCATGGAGACATCTGGAAATGACCTTTCCTCTTTCCTTGCACAGTGTAGTATAAGTATGTAAGGTCATCTGTGACAGCTCTTCGGCTACCATGACAGAGAGGGCCTAGGTTTGAGGTTATGGAATGTGAAGATGAAATGCAGACAATTATAATAAAACAGGCATTTAGCGACAGCATTTGAGTCAAGTTGTCCTGTCATTTCTCAAGGATATGAATCAATTTTATTTTAAGTTGAACTATTTTGAACTTTGAGCTTGTTCTTTTCTGTTGGGCAGGGAACATTGGGAAACAGAGAATAAATTAAAAGGAAGTACACATCAGCAATTCTGATAGAATTCGCCAAAAATGCATCAGACTAGGGGTAATGCAGGTCTCTGAGCCTCACCTGATTGGCATTTAATCTGTTCTTATTCTGTGAAGAAATCTTAATAGCTGATGGAACATGCGCCAACACTGATAGTTGACTGTCCATTTTAAGCACCTATTCAAATCTAATTTGCCTAAGTACTTAAAACATTTTCACCACTATGTATAGTAGCTTGATAACTTTTCATAATTAAGAATGGCTTAGCAGAATTTTTAGAGATCTCTTTCAAATATTCACAGAGAATGACCACTATCAATCTGTATCTACCTTACAACTAAGTGTCTGTCACAGCACTTGAAATTCCATCTTGAGATAAATGCTAAACATTAAGAATCTTTTTTTAACCATATAATTGGCTCCTAAGAAATTAGGAGAAGCCTGAGAAACAGATGCAGGCTAGTTTTCTTGAAAGAAAGAAAGATCTATAAGACCAGAACTGGTTGGATAGGCCCCAGAAGTGTAGGGTTCAGAGACAAAGTTTTTAGAAAAGCCTAAGGGGGAAGGGAATATAAAATGGAAAATGAGTGCAGTAGTAAAAAAATCAGATTGTACCAACCAATTTTTTGCACAGTCTCTGTGTATGCCACTGAATAACATGTCTACTGTACCCTGGCACTAGTTTTCTTCTATCATATCACTGTATTTTGCCTCATTGGATTTCCCATAGTTTCCCATTATTGCTAAATATTAAATTTCTCTACATAGCATTCATCTCATTCTTTTGTTCTGTTAAAATTTGGAGACTGATATTCTTAAGCCAAATATCATATGGTGCCTGTGATCCAATAGCCTATCTAGTAAACGCTGCGTAATTTCTGAACCTATATCCTGAATTACAATTTACTTAAAATATCAAATGCCACAAGAGAACATAGTAAAATTTGTGTAAAACTGGGTCTTCAAAAAGCATTTCAAAAATAAAACTTTGCTGTGGATTCTTTTTAAATCAGCTTCTTCCATATTATATCCCATACTTTTTAAAATAGCTGTTCCACAGACATCTCTGAGTAAACATATTTAAAAGATTATGAAGAAAACCAAACTAAAAAGTTTTTTTCTTTCTGTTTTCTTTCTCATTCTTTTAATCTACAGGTTTTCTTCTTAGAATCTTTAATGTGCAAATGTTTATTGTGATTATCTCAGTGTTTCTACAACAACCACACTTCATTAGGACAAATCCCAAATGTAAAGAACGATAGAATTTTTTTTTAACACAAATATCCCATATAACCAAGAATTCTCTAGGATACTGGGTTTCAAATTTGGCTTTACATTTGAATTACCTGAAAAGATTTAACAAAATACCACGGTGTTCCACTCATACTCGGATCTAATTGTCCTGGATTATGACCTGAGCATTCAAGACTATATTGTTGATTCTAACATGCTACCCAATGTTAGACCTATCTTAGATTATATTTGAAAAAATGGTACTTTAATGTGTCCCCTAAAGAAATCCATATGACCAAAAGTTCAAACAAATCAGAATAATGAATGTATGTTGAGTATTTGTTATGTTTTAAATATGAGGTATCCACTAAAAACGCATTGTGAGACAATGCAAGAACATTCAGTGGCAAAATAATTAGGTTATGGGATATACAATCTGGTCAATTGATTGACCCACTGAAATGGATTAAGTGCTTAGTTACTGTAGGCAGATAGTGCGTGACAGGTGAAGGCAGGTCACGGGGGCATGCCTTTGGTATATATCTGGTGAGCAGAACTCTCTGCTTCCTTGTGGCCATGTCCTGAGATGCTTTCCTCCTCCACACGGGTCTGATATTCTGCCTCACCATAAGCTTGAAGCAATGGAGTTGGCCATCCATGGACTGAGAACTCTGAAACAGCTAGCACCTCTAAATGTTCTTGTCAGATCTTTTGGTCACAGTAACGAAAAACCTGACTAAAACAGTACTCTAAATTTCCATCATTATCCCATGGGGTTTCTTCTTATATTAAGAATGGGGAAATAAAACAGAACCAAAAAACCTGCCCCCGCCACACAAAATTGGAAGCAATTGTGAAGGGCACAGCAGATAAGTAAATATATACACAATCAGATTTCTTCACAGTTCTACATAGGATTCATTCTGCAGGCACTGATAGAAAAACTGCAAAAAAAAAAAAAAAATAAGAATGAAAACAGGGCTAGGACCGATGCGTAATTAGAAACAATGACCTTGCAGCCTTCGAGGGTAAATGGATGGTTATGGAAGAGATCATGATGAGTAAAATCAGCTTAACCCAGAGATCTAAGGGTCGATTGTCTCCACTCATAGGTGGAGGTGGGGACTAGACCCTGGACAGTGAGAAAGTTGGTCTAGTAACATGAGTTAAATCCAGATAAGATGTAATGCTTTAT
>PVKS010042950.1:0-15146 GCA_004027875.1 Aplodontia rufa | reverse complement strand
CTTTTTCCCAGGTGGCGTGTCCACCGGGACCTCCGAGAGTCACTTTGCCCCTCTCTTCCTGCGGTCCGCCACCAGGCGGGGGGCTGTGTGTCTGGGGAGTTTGGTCCTTGGCGGGTCTCACTTGCTTTTCTTTCCCGTCGCGGGGGAAGGATGGTGCTCATCCCCTTAAAAAGTTTGGGGTCGCCGTGGTGGTTGATCCTGCCCTCGTTGGCTACGAGGGGCGAGGAGAAGCCGGCACCCTGTGGGCTGTGATGATCCTTTCCTGAACTTCTTCTTCATCCTCCTTTCCACTCTGCTCGGGGGCACAGCTGGCAGGGCTCAGAGAAGTCGGGAAGGGGAGAGAAAGAGGAAAGATCGGTGGAGAAGTGTTGCTCCACCAAGAACGGGGTGCCGTTAACTGGCATCCTGTTCCCAGGGGGCTTGTCCAACTTGACCTCCGAAAGTCACTTGGTCCATCTCTTCCTGCTGGGTGCCACCTGGCATGGGGCCGAGTGAGGGGGGAGTTCGGTCCCTGGCCGGTCTCACACGCCTTTCATTCCCATCACGGTGGCAGGAGGGTGCTTGTTCCACTTATGAAGGGGGCTCATCATGGTGATTGATCCTGCCCACGTTGATTTGGAGGGCTTTGAAGAAACCGGCACCCAGTGGGCAGTGATGACCCTTTCCCGCTCTTCTACTCCATCCTCTTTTCACTCCGCCCGGGGGCACAGCCTCCCGGGCTGGGAAGAGTCGGGAAGGGGAGAAAGAGAGGAAAGGTCGGTGGTGAAGGGTTGCTCCACCAAGCCCTGGATGTGCTCACAGGCGCCCTGTCCACAGTGGGCGTGTCCACTGAGACCTCCCAGCATCGCTTTGCCCCTCTCTTCCTGTTGGCGCCGCCCAACAGGTGGCGATTTGGAGGGGAGATTGGTCCCTGGCGGGATTCGCCTGCCTTTCCTTCCCATCAGAGGGGCAGGAGGGTGCTCATTCCCGTTACAATGTGGAGTGTCGCCGTGGTATTTGATCCTGCCCTCCTTGGATTGGAGGGGCTTGGAGAAGCCGGCAGGCAATGGGCGGTGATGACCCTTTAACGCACTTGTTCTCCATCCTCTTTTCCACTCCGCCCGGGGGCACAGTCTCAGAGGCTATGACGGGTTCGGGAATGGGACAGAGAGAGGAAAGTTCGGTTGGGAAGGGTTGCTTTGCCAAGCTCGGGGGGATGCTCTGCGGCAACTTGTTCCCAGGAGGCTTGTACACCTGAACCTTCGAACGTCGCTTGATCCCTATCTTCCTGTTGAATGCCCTCCCAGCCGGGGACAGGTTGATGGGGGAGGTCGGTACCTAGCGGGTCTCTCACGACTTTTCTTCCCTTTGCGGGGGCAGAAGGGTGTACGTTCCCCTTAGGAAGAGGGGGTTCACCATGGTCTTGATCCTGCCCTCCTGGTCTTGGAGGGGTGGGTTGAAGCCCGCAGCTGGTGGGAGGTGACGACCCTTTCCCGCATTTCTTCTCCATCCTCTTTCCACTCCGCCCATAGGCACAGTCTCCAGGGCTGGGAGGTGTCCTGAAGGGGAGAGAGAGAGGAAAGTTGGTGGGGAAGTGTTGCTCTGCCAAGCCCGGGGTGCCGCTCCCTGGCACCTTGTTCCCAGGGGGCTTGTCCAACTTCACCTCCGAGAGTCACTTGGCCCCTCTCTTCCTGCTGGGCCCCGCCCGGCGGGTTGCCAGGTTTGGGGGGGTTGGTCCCTGGCGGGTTTTGCACACCTTTCCTTCTGGTCTCGGTGGCAGAATGGTGCTCGTTCCAGTTATGAAGGGGTTGTCACGATGGTATTTGATCCTGCCCTCGTTGGCGTGGAGGGGTGTGAAGTAATTGGCACCCGGTGGGTTGTGACGAGTTATTCCCGCACATCTACTCCATCCTCTTTTCACTCAGCCCTGGGGCACAGCCTCCAGGGCTGGGAGGTGTCCTGAAGGGTATAGAGAGAACAAAGTTTAGTGGGGAAGTGTTGCTCCGCCAAGCCTGGGGTGCCGCTCCCTGGCACCCTGTTCCCAGGGGGCTTGTCCAACTTCACCTCTGAGAGTCATTTGGCCCCTCTTTTCCTGCTGGGCTCTGCCCGGCCGGTTGCCTGAATTGGGGTGGTGGGCGTTCCCTGGCGCATCTTGCACCCCTTTCCTTCCCGTCTCGGTGGCAGGATGTTGCTCGTTCCAGTTCTGAAGATATTGTCTCCATGGTAATAGATCCTGCCCTCCTTGGTTTGGAGGGGTGTGAAGAAACTGGCACCCGGTAGGGGGTGACGACTTATTCCCTCACTTCTATTCCATCCTCTTTTCACTCAGCCCTGGGGCACAGCCTCCGGGGCTGGGAAGGGGAGAGAGAGCGCAGAGGTCGGTGTGGAAGGGTTGCTCTACCAAGCCCTGGATGGGCTCAGCGGTGCCCTGTTCCCAAGGGGGATGTCCACCAGGACCTCAGAGCCTCTCTTTGCCCCTCTCTTATTGAACGCCCCCGACCGGCAGGGGATTGGGTGGGGATGAATGTTGGGCCCTGTTGGGTCTCACGTGACTTTCCTTCCCAACGCGGGGGGAGGAGGGTCTCATTCAGCTTACAAATAGGGGCGTCACCGTGTTGGTTGCTCCTGCCCTCTTCGGCTTCAAGGGACGGGGTGAAGCTGGCAACCTGTGGGTGATGACGACCTTTTCTCACACTTCTTCTCCATCGTCTTTTCCAACTCCGTCCGGGGGCTTAGTCTCAGAGGCTGGGACGGGATCGGGAATGGGAGAGAGAGATGATAGGTTGTGGGGATGAGTTGTTTCGCCAAGCTCAGGATGCCGCTCTGTGGCGCCTTGTTCCCAGGGGGCGTCTGCACCTGGACCTTCGATCGTCGATTGACCCCTCTCTTCCTGCTGAATGCCCCTCCGGGCGGGCACAGGTTGATGGGGGAGGTCGGTACCTAGCGGGTCTCTCACACCTTTTCTTCCCTTCGCGGGGGCAGGAGGGTGTTCCTTCCCCTTAGGAAGAGGGGGATCACCATAGTTGTTGATCCTGCCCTCCTGGTCTTGGAGGGGTGGGTAGAAGCCGGCAGCCGGTGGGAGATGACCCACCTTTCCTGCACTTCTACTCCATCCTCTTTTCACTCCCCCCGGGGGCATGGCTTCCAGGGCTGAGACGGGGTTGGGAAGGGGAGAGAAGGAGAAAAGGTCTGTAGGGAAACGTTGCTCCGCCAAGCCCGTGGTGCCGCTTGAAGGGGCCCTGTTCCCAGGGGACGTGTCCACCGGGACCTCCCAGCATCGCTTTGCCCATCAATACCTGTTGTCGCCGCCTGACAGTGGGCATTTTGGGGGGGTAGATAGGTCTCTGGCCAATCTCGCGTGCCTTTCCTTCCCGTCGCGGAGGCAGGAGTGTGCTCTTTCCCGTTACAAAGTGGGGGATCGCCGTGGTGGTTGATCCTGCCCTCTTTGGCTTGGAGGGGCGAGGAGAATCCGACAGACGGTGGGCAGTGATGACCCTTTAACGCACTTGTTCTCCATCCTCTTTTCCAATTCACTAAGGGCACAGCCTCCAGGGCTGGAACCTGGTCGGGGAGTGGAGAGAAAGTTGAAAGTTTGGTGGGGAAGTGTTGCTCCGCCAAGCCCGGGGTGCCGCTCCTTGGTGCCCTGTTCCTAGGGGGTGTGTCTAACGTGACCTCCGAGAGTCACTTGGCCCCTCTCTTCCTGTTGTCCGCCGCCCCTCAAGGGCCGGGTTGGGGGGAGGTCGGTTTCTGGCGGGTCTCGCATCCTTTCCTTCCCATCGCGTGGGCAGGAGAGTGCTGGTTACTTTTAAGAAGGGGCGTTCGCCGTGGTGGTTGATCCTGCCCTTGTTGGCTTGGATGCACGGGGAGACACTGGCACCTGGTGGGGAGTGACAAGACTTTCCGTGCACTTCTACTCCATCCTCTTTTCACTCAGCCCCGGGGCACAAGCTTCGGGCCTGGGATGGTGTTAGGAAGGGGAGAGAGAGAGGAAAGGTAGGTGGGGAAGGATTGCTCCATCAAGGCCGGGGAGCCACTCCGTGGCGCCCTGTTACCAGGGGGCGTGTCAAATGAGACCTCCCAGAGTTACTTGGCCGCTTTCTTCTTGCAGGGCGCCGCCCTATGTTTGGCGGTTGCGGGGATAGTTTGGTCCCTGGCGGGTATTGCATGCTTTTCCTTCCCATTGTGTGGGCAGGTTGGTGCTCCTTCCCGTTATGAAGGTGGAATCACCGAGGTGATTTTTCCTGCCCGCGCCGGTTTGTAGGGGTGTGAAGAAGTCGGCACCCCGTTGGGGGTGACGACCCTTTCCAGCACTTCTACTCCATTCTCTTTTCACTCAGCCCGGGGGGAAGAGCCTCCGGGAATGCGAAGGGTTCAGAATGGCAGAGAAAGGAAAGGTCGGTGGGGAAAGGTTGCTCCGCCAAACTCGGGGGGCCGCTCCACAGCGCCTTTTTCCCAGGGGCGTGTCCACTGGGACCTCCAAGAGTCACTTGGCCCCTCTCTTCCTGCTAGGCGCCACACGGCGGGGGGCGGTGTGGGTGGGGAGGTCTGTCCGTTGTGGGTCTCACGTGCTTTTCCTTCCCGTTGCGGGGGGAGTAGGGTGTTCATCCCGTTAAAAAGTTGGGGGTCGCTGTGGTGGTTGATCCCGCACTCGTTGGTTTGGAGGGGCGGGGTGATGCCGGCACCCTGTGGGTGGTGACAACCCTTTCTCGCACTTCTTTTCCATCCTCTTTTCAACTCCGCCCCGGGGGCACATTTGCAGAGGCTGGCACTGGGTCGGGAATGGGAGAGAGAGAGGAAAGGTCGGTGGGGAAGCGTTGTTTCGCCAAGCTCGGGGGGCTGCTTTGCGGCGCCTTGATCCCAGGGGGCTTCTGCACCTGGACCTCCGAACGCTTGACCCCTCTCTTCCTGCTGAATGCCCCCTCGGCCGGGGACGGGTTGATGGAGGAGGTCGGTACCTAGTTGCTCTCACAACTTTTCTTCCCTTTGAGGGGGCAGGAGGGTGTTCGTTCCCCTTAGGATGAGGGGAATCGCCATGGTTGTTGATCCTGCCCTCCTGGTCTTGGAGGGGTGGGTAGAAGCCGGCAGCCGGTGGGAGGTGACGACCCTTTCCTGCACTTCTACTCCATCCTCTTTTCACTCCGCCCAGGGGCATGGCTTCCAGGGCTGAGATGGGGTCGGGAAGGGAAGAGAGAGAGAAAAGGTCTGTGGGGAAGCGTTGCTGCACCAAGCCCGGGGTGCCGCTTGAAGGGGCCCTGTTCCCAGGGGACGTGTCCACTGGGACCTCCCAGCATCGCCTTGCCTGTCTCTTCCTGTTGGCGCCGCACGACAGGGGGCATTTTGGGGGGGAGAGATCGGTCCCTAGCGGGACGCGTGTGCCTTTCTTTCCCGTCGCGGAGGCAGGAGTGTGTTCTTTCCCGTTACAAAGTGGGGGTTCGCCGTGGTGGTTGATCCTGCCATCTTTGGCTTATAGGGGCGAGGAGAATCCGGCAGCCTGTGGGCGGTGACAACCCTTTAAACGCATTTGTTCTCCATCCTCTTTTTAAATAAACTAAGGGCACAGCCTAAGGGGCTGGGATGGGGTCGGAAAGGGGAGAGAAAGAGGAAAGTTCTGTGGGGAATTGTTGCTCCGCCAAGACCGGCGTGCTGCTCCATGGCGCCCTGTTCCTAGTGGGCGTGCCTAACGTGACCTCCGAGAGTCACTTGGTCCCTCTCTTCCTGCTGTATGCCGCCTGGAGTGGGGCGGGATGGGCTGGGAGTTCGGTCCCTGGCGAGTCTCCCAAGCCTTTCCTTTTCTTTGTGGGTGGAGGAGACTGCTGTTTACTGTTATGAAGTCGGGGGTCGCTGTGGTGGTTGATCCTGCACTCCTTGGCTTGGAGGGGAGGGGAGAAACCGGCACCCGGTGGGCGGTGATGTCCCTTTCCCGCACTTGTTCTCCTTCCTCTTTGCCACTCCACCCGGGGTACAGCCTCCAGGGCTGGGTCGGGGTCGGGAATGTGAGAGAGAGTAAATGTCTGTGGGGAAGGGTTGTTCCACCAAGCCCTGGATGCTCTCATAGGTGCCCTGTACCCAGGGATCGTGTCCAATGTGACCTCTGAGAGTCATTTGGACGCAATCTTCCTGCTGGGCGCCACCCAGCGGATTGCTGGCTGGGAGATGAGGTCAGTCCCTGGCCGGTCTCCCAGGCCTTCCCATCGCGGGGGCAGAAGGGTGCTGGTTCCTGTTACGAAGCTGGGGGTCGCCATGTTGTGTGATCTTCCCCAAGTCGGCTTGGAGGGGCATGGAGAAGCCGGCAACCTGTGGGTGGTGAAGACCCTTTCCCACACTTCTTTTCCATCCTCTTTTCCACTCCGCCCGTGGGCACAGCTTCCAGGGCTGGGTGGTGTCCTGAAGGGAAGAGAGAAAGGAAAGTTTGTTGGGGAAGTATAGCTCCGACAAGCCCGGGGTGCCGCTCCCTGGCACCCTGTTCCCAAGGGGCTTGTCCAACTTCACCTCTGAGTCACTTGGCCCCTCTCTTTCTGCTGGGCGCCTCCCAGCCTGTTGCCGGGTTTGGGGGGTTGGTCGGTCCATGGCGGGTTTGCACGCCTTTCCTTCCCGTCGCGGTGGCGGGATGGTGCTCGTTACAGTTATGAAGGGGTGTCACCATGGTGATTGATCCTGCCATCGTTGGTTTGGAGGGGTGTGAAGATATCGGCACCCGGTGGGGGGTGACGACTTATTTCTGCACTTCTACTCCATCCTCTTTTCACTCAGTCCTGGGGCAAAGCCTCCGGGGCTGGGAAGGGGAGAGACAGAGGAAAGGTCGGTGGGGAAGTGTGGCTCCACCAAGCCCTGGATGCTCTCAGCGGTGCCCTGTTCCCAGGGAGCATGTTCACCAGGAACTCCGAGCCTCGCTTTGCCCCTCTCTTCCTGAACGCCGCCGACCTGCAGGGGATTGGGTGGGGATGGAATTTGGGCCCTGGTGGGATTCGCGTGACTTTCCTTCCCAACGCGGGGGGAGGAGGGTGCTCATTCCTGTTACAAAGTAGGGTGTCGCCGTGTTGGTTGCTCGTGCCCTCTTTGGCTTTGAGGGGCGTGGTGAAGCCGGCACCCTGTGGGTGGTGACGACCCTTTCTCGCACTTCTTCTCCATCCTCTTTTCCACTCCACCTGGGGGCACAGTCTCAGAGGCTGCGATGGGGTCGGGAATGGGAGAGAGTGAGGAAAGGTCGGTGGGGAAATGTTGCTTCGCCAAGGTTGGGGGCCGCTATGCGTTGCCTTGTTCCTAGGGGGCTTGTGCACCTGGACCTCTGAACGCTTGACCCCTCTCTTCCTGCTGAACGCCCCCTCGGCCGTGAACGGGTTGATGGGGGAGGTCATTAACTAGCGGGTCTCTCACGCATTTTGTTCCCTTTGCGGGGCCAGGAGTGTGTTCGTTCCCCTTAGGAAGGTGGGGATCACCATGGTTGTTGATCCTGCCCTCCTGGTCTTGGAGGGGTGGGTAGAAGCCGGCAGCCGGTGGGGGGTGACGAACCTTTCCTGCACTTCTACTACATCCTCTTTTCACTCCGCCTTGTGGCATGGCTTCCAGGGCTGAGCCGGGGTCGGGAAGGGGAGAGAGAGAGAAAAGTTCTGTGGGAGAGCGTTGCTCTGCCAAGCCCGGAGTGCCGCTTCAATGGGTCCTGTTCCCAGGGGACGCGTCCACCGGGATCTCCCAGCATCTCTTTGCCCATCTCTTCCTGTTGGCGCCGCCCATCAGGTGCGTTTTGGGGGTGGGAGATAGGTCCCTGGGGGGTCTCGTGTGCCTTTTTTCCCTTCGCGGAGGCAGGAGTGTGTTCTTTCCCATTACAAAGTGGGGGGTCGCCGTGGTGGTTGATCCTGCTCACTTTGGCTTGGAGGGGGGATGAGAATCTGGAAGCCCATAGGCAGGTCGACCCTTAATGCACTTGTTCACCATCCTCTTTTCCAATCCACTAAGGGCACAGCCTACATGGTTGGGACGGGGTGGTGAAGGGGAGAGAAAGAGGAAAGTTCGTTGGGGAAGTGTTGCTCCGCCAAACCCGGGGTGTCGCTCCGAGGCACCCTGTTCCTAGGGGGCGTGTCTAACTGAACTCCGAGAGTCACTTGGCCCCTCTCTTCCTGCTGTCCGCCGCCCCGGGTGGGGCAGGTTGGGCTGGGAGGTCGGTCTCTGGTGAGTCTCCCACACCTTTCCTTGCCGTCGCGGTGAGAGGAGGCTGCTCGTTCCTGTTACGAAGTGGGGGGTCGCAGCGGTGGTTGTTCCTGCACTCCTCGGCTTGGAGGGTCGGTTAGAAGCCGGCACCCAGAGGGCGGTGATGACCCTTAACCGCACTTCTCAATCTTCTTTTCAACTCCACCCAGGGTACAGCCTCCAGGGCTGGGACAGGGTCGGGAAGGTGAGAGAGAGAGTAAAGGTCTGTGGGGAAGGGTTGCTCCGCCAAGCCCGAGATGCGCACAGAGGTGCCCTGTTCCAAGGGTTCGTGTCTAACGTGACCTCTGAGAGTCACTTGGCCCCTCTCTTCCTGCTGGGCAACCCCAAGCGGGGGACCCGCTGGGGGGTGAGGTCAGTCACTCACCAGTCTCCCGGGCCTTCCAATCGCGGGGGCAGAAGGGTGCTGGTTCCTGTTACGAAGCTGGCGGTCACCATGGTGTTTGATCCTCCCCTCCTCGGCTTGGAGGGGCATGGACAAGACAGCACCCTATGGGTAGTGACGACCATTTCCCGCACTTCTTCTCTATCCTCTTTTCCACTTCACCCCTGGGCACAGCCTCCAGAGCTGAGAGGTGTCCTGAAGGGGGCAGAGAGAGGAAAGGTTAGTGGGGAAGTGTTGCTCCGCCAAGCCTGGGGTGCCGCTCCCTGACACCCTGTTCCCAGGGGTCTTGTCCAACTTCAACTCCGAGAGTCACTTGGCCCCTCTCTTCCTGCTGGGCTCCGCCCGGCGGGTTGTTGGGTTTGGGGGGGTGGGCGTTCCCTGGCGGGTCTGGCACTCCTTTCCTTCCCGTCTCGGTGGCGGGATGTTGCTCATTCCAGTTGTGAAGATATTTTCACCATGGTAATTGATCTTGCCCTCATTGGTTTCTAGAGGTTTGAAGAAACTGGCACACGGTAGGGGGTGATGACTTATTCCCGCACTTCTACTCCATCCTGTTTTCACTCAGCCCTGGGGAACAGCCTCCTGGGATGGGAAGCGGAGTGAGAGAGGAGAGATCGGTGGGGAAAAGTTGCTCCACCAATCCCTGGATGCGTTTAGCGGTGTCCTGTTCCCAAGTGGCATGTCCACGAGGACCTCCGAGCCTCTCTTTGCCCCTCTCTTCCTTAACGCCCCCGACTGGGAGGGGATTGGGTGGGGATTGAAGTTGGGCCCTGGTGGGTCTCGCGTGATTTTCCTTCTCAACGAAGGGGGAGGAGGGTGCTCATTCCCATTACAAAGTGGGGCGTCACCGTGTTGGTTGCTCCTGCCCTCTTCGGCTTTGAGGGGCAGGGTGAAGCCGGCACCCTGTGGGTCGTGATGACACTTTCTTGCACTTCTTCTCCATCCTATTTACCACTCTGCCCGGGGGCACAGTCTCAGAGGCTGGGACGGGGTCGGGAATGGGAGAGAGTGAGGAAAGGTCGGTGTGGAAGAGTTGCTCCGCCAATGTCGGGGGGCCGCTCTGCGGCGCTTTGTTCGGAGGGGGCTTGTGCACCTGGACCTCCGAACGTCGCTTGACCCCTTTCTTCCTGCTGAACGCCACCTGGGCGGGGAAGTGTTGATGGGGGAGGTCGGTACCTAGCGAGTCTCTCACACCTTTTCTTCCCTTTGCGGAGGCAGGAGGGTGTTCTTTCCCCTTATTTAGAGGGGGATCACCATGGTTGTAGATCATGCCCTCCTTGTTTTGGAGGGGTGGGTAGAAGCCGGCAGCCGGTGGGAGGTGACGAACCTTTCCCGCACTTCTACTGCATCCTCTTTTCACTCCCCCGGGGGGCATGGCTTCCAGGGCTGAGATGGGGTCGGGAAGGGGAGAGGGAGAGAAAAGGTCTGTAGGGAAGCGTTGCTCCGCCAAGCCTGGGGTGCCGCTTCAAGGGGCTCTGTTCCAGGGGACGTGTCAACTGGGACCTCCCAGCATTGCTTTGCCCGTCTCTTCCTGTAGGCGCCGCCAGACAGGGGGCATTTTGGGGGGGAGGATAGGTCCCTGGCGGATCTCGTGTGCTTTTCTTTGCCGTCGCGGAGGCTCTTTCCCGTTACAAAGTGGGGGTTCGCCGTGGTGGTTTTCCTGCACTCTTTGGCTTGGAGGGGCGAGGAGAATCCGGCATCCGGTGAGCGTTGACGACCCTTTAACGCACTTGTTCTGCATCTTCTTTTCCAATCCACTAAGGGCCCAGCTTGTGGGGCTGGGACGGGGTCGGGAACGGGAGAGAAAGATGAAAATTCGGTGGGAAAGTGTTGCTCCACCAAGCCCGGGGTCCTGCTCCATGGCGCCCTGTTCCCAGGGGTCGTGTCCATCTGAACATCTGAGATTCACTTGGCCCCACTTTTCCTACCGGCAAACCCACGGCGGGGGCGATGTGGGGCTGAGGTCGGTCCCTGGCAGGTCTCCCGTGACTTTCCTTCCCCTTGCAGGGGGAGGAGGGTGCTCATTTCCATTACGAAGTGTGGGGTCTCAGTGGATGTTGATCCTGCACTCCTCTGCATGGAGGGGCGGGGAGAAGCCGGCACCCGGTTGGCTGTGAGGACCCATTCCTGCACTTTTTCTCCATCCTCTTTTCCACTCCACTCAGGGGCACAGCCTTCAGGACTGGGACGTGGTCCGGAAGGTGAAAGAGAGAGTAAATGTCGGTGCGGGAAGGCTTCTCCGCCAAGCGCTCATGCGCTGAGAGGCGCCCTGTTCCCAGGGGGCGTGTCCAATTGGACCTCCTAGCATTGCTTTGCTCCTCTCTTCCTGGTGGTGCCCCCCAGCGGGGGGCGGTGTGGGGGGTAAGTTCAGTCCGTGGCGGGTCTTCCCGCCTTCCTGTCGCGTGGGCTGGAGGGTGCTGGTACCTGTTACGAAGCTGGGGGTCGCCATGATGGTTGATCCTGCCCTCCTCAGCTTGGAGGGGCGGGGAGAAGCCGGCACCCTGTGGTCGGTGACGACTCTTTCCCACAATTCTCCATCCTGTATTCCACTCCATCCTTGGGCACATCCTCCAGGGCTGGGAGGTCTCAGGAAGGGTAGAGAGTGAGGAAAGCTCGGTGGGGAAGTGTTGCTCTGCCAAGCACAGGGTGCCGTTCCCTGGCACCCTGTTTCCAGTGGGTGTGTCCAATGTGACTTCTGAGAGTCAATTGGCCTCACTCTTCCTGCTGGGCGTCGCCTGCGGGGGGCCGGATGGTGGTGCGGGTCAGTCCCAAGCGCGTCTCGCATGCCTTTCCTTCCTGTCGCGGATCCAGGAGGGTGCTCATTCCCGTTAAGAAGGGGGTTCACCTTGGTGATTGATCCTGCCCTCCTTGGTTCGGATGGGTCTGAAAAAGCCAGCACCCAGTTGGGGGTGATGACCCTTTCCCGCACTTCTACTCCATCCTCATTTCACTCAGCCCGGGGGCACAACCTCCGTGGCTGGCAAGGGTCGGGAAGGGGAGAGAGAGAGGAAAGGTCGGTGGGGAAGTGTTGCTCCACCAAGCCCGGGGGGCCGCTCCATAGTGCCTTTTTCCCAGGGGGCATGTCCACCGGGACCTCTGAGAGTCACTTGGCCCCTCTCTTCCTGCTGTCCGCCGCCGGGCAAGGGGCGGGGTAGGGGCGAGGTCGGTCTCTGGCAGGACTCGCACAGCTCTCCTTCCCATCACGGGGGCAGGTGGGAGCTCGTTTCCATTATGAATGGGGGGTCGCTGTGGTGTTTGATCCTGCCCTCATTGGCTTGGAGGCGCGGGGAGACTCCGGCACCTGGTTGGGGATGACAACACTTTCCCTGCACTTCTATTCCATCCTCTTTTCATTCAGCCCTGGGGCACAGCCTCTGGGGCTGGGACGGGGTCGGTAAGAGGAGAGAAGTAGGAAAGTTCGGTAGGGAAGTGTTGCTCCGCAAAGACGGGGTGCCGCTCCCTGCACCCTGTTCCCAGGGGGCTTGTCCAAATTCACCTCTGAGAGTCACTTGGCCCCTCTCTTCCTGTTGGGCGCCGCCCAGTGGGTTGCCGTGTTTGGGGGGGTGGTCGGTCCCTGGCGGGTCTTGCACACCTTTCCTTCCCGTCGCGGTTGCAGGATGCTGCTTGTTCGAGTTATGAAGGTGGTTTCACCATGGTGATTGATCCTGCCCTCGTTGGTGTGGAGGAGTGTGAGATACCGGCACCCGGTGGGGCGTGACGACTTTTTCCCGCACTTCTACTCCATCCACTTTTCACTCAGCCCTGGGGCACAGCCTCCGGGGATGGGAAGGAGAGAGAGAGAGGAAAGTTCGGTGGGGAAGGGTTGCTCCGCCACACCCTTGGGACTGCTCCACAGCACCTTATTCCCAGGGGGCGTGCCCACCAGGACCTCCGAAAGTCACTTGACCCCTCTCTTCCTGCTGGCCGCCAACAGTCAGGGGGCGGTGTGGGTGGGGAATTCGGTCCGTGGCGGATGTCGCGTGCTTTTCCTTCCCGTCGCGGGAGAAGGAGTGTGCTCATGCCGTTAAAAAGTTGGGGTTCGCCGTGGTGGTTGATCCTGTCATTGTTGGCTTGGAGGGGTGAGGAGAAGCCGGCACCCTGTGGGCGGTGATGACCCTTTCCCGCACTTCTACTCGATCCTCTTTTCACTCAGCCCGGGGGCACAACCTCCGGGGATGGGCAGGGTAGGGAAGGGGAGAGAGAAAGGAAAGGTCAGTGGGTAAGGGTTGCTCCACCAAGCCCGGTGGGCTGCTCCACAGCACCTTTTACCCAGGGGGCGTGTCCAACGGGACCTTGGAGAGTCACTTGGCCCCTCTCTTCCTGCTGTCCGCCGCCGGGCATGGGGCGGGGAAGGGGGAAGTTCGGTCTCTGGCCGGACTTGCACTGCTCTCCTTCCCATCATGGTCCCACGTGGGTGCTCGTTTCTGTTACGAATGGGGGGTCACCATGGTGGTTAATCCTGCCCTCATTGCTTGGAGGAGCTGGGAGACACTGGCACCTGGTTGGGGATGACGACACTTTCCCTGTACCTCTACTCCAACCTCTTTTCACTCAGCCCTGTGGCACAGCCTCCAGGGCTGGGACGGGTCGGGAAGGGGAGAGAAAGTGGAAAGTTCTGTGGGGAAGTGTTGCTCCGCCAAGCCCGGGGTGCTGCTCCTTGGTGCCCTGTTCCTAGGGTGCATGTATAACATGACATCCGAGAATCACTTGGCCCCTCTCTTCCTGCTGTACGCCGACCGGCGTTGGGCGGGTTGGGCTGGGAGGTGGGTCCCTTGCGAGTCTCCATGCCTTTCCTTTCCATCGCTGTGAGAGGAGGCTGTTCGATCCTGTTACGAAGTGGGGGGTCGCAGTGGTAGTTGATTCTGCACTCCTCGGCTTGGAGGGGCAGGGAGAAGCCGGCACCCGGTGGGCGGTGATGACCCTTTCCCGCACTTCTTCTCCATCCTCTTTTCCACTCCAACGGGGTTACAGCCTTCAGGGCTGGGACGGGGTCAGGAAGGGGAGAGAGAGAGAGTAAAGTTCTGTGGGGAAGGGTTGCTCAGCCAAGCTCGGGATGTGCTCTGAGGCTCTCTGTTTCCAGGGTTCATGTCCAACGTGACCTCTGAGAGACACTTGGGCCCTCTCTTCCTGATGGACGCCACTCAGCGGGGGCCCGGCTGAGGGGTGATGTCAATCGCTGGCCATTCTCCCAGGCCTTCCCAATGCGGGGGCAGAAGGGTGCTGGTTCCTGTTAAGAAGCGGGGGTCGCCATGGTGTTTGATCCTCGCCTCCTCGGCATGGGGGAGCATGGAGAAGCTGGCAACCTGTGGGCGTTGACGACCCTTTCCCATACTTCTTCCCATCCTCTTTAACATTCCGCCCGTTTGCACAGCCTCCGGTGCTGGGAGGGGGTCGGGAATGGGAGAGAGAGAGGAAAGGTCGGTGGGGAAGGTTTGCTCCACCAAACCCGGGGGGCCGTTCCACAGCAGCTTTTTCCCAGGGTGCGTGTCCACCGGGACTTCCAAGAGTCATTTGGCCCCTCTCTTCCTGCTGTCCGCCACCCAGCGGGGGGCTGTGTGTGTGGGGAGGTCCGTCCTTGTCAGGTCTCGCGTGCTTTTCTTCTCGTCGAGGGGGGAGGAGGTTGCTGATTGCGATAAATAGTGGGGTCGCCATGGTGGTTGATCCTGCCCTCGTTGGCTTGGATGGGCGGGGAGAACCCGGCACCCTGTGGGCGGTGATGACACTTTCCTGCACTTCTTCTCCATCCTCTTTTCCACTCCGCTCGGGGTACAGCCGGCAGGGCTCAGAGGAGTCGGCAAGGGAATAGAGAGAGGAAAGGTCGGTGGAGAAGTGTAGCTCCACCAAGCCCGGGGTGCCGTTCCCTGGCACTCTGTTCCCAGGGGGCTAGTACAACTTGACCTCCGAAAGTCACTTGGTCCATCTCTTCCTGCTGGGCGCCGCCCAGCGCAGAGACGGATGACAGGGGAGGTTGGTTCCTGGTGGGTCTAGCATGCCTTTCCTCCCATCGCGGTGGAAGGAGGGTGCTTGTTCCAGTTATGAAGGGGGCTCAGCATAGTGATTGATTCTGCCCTCATTGGTTTGGAGGGCTTTGAAGGAACCGGCACCCGGTGGGCGGTGATGACCTTTTCCCGCTCTTCTACTCCATCCTCTTTTCACTCCGCCCGGGGGCACAGCCACCAGGGCTGGGAAGATTCAGGAAGGGGAGAGAGAGAGGAAAGGTCGGTGGGGAAGGGTTGCTCCGCCAAGCCCTGGATGCGCTCACAGGCGCCCTGTCCCCAGTGGCCGTGTCCATCGGGACCTCCCAGCATCGCTTTGCCCCTCTCTTCCTGTTGGCGCCGCCCGACCAGGGGCGGTTTGGGGGTGAGATCGGTCCCTGGCGTGCCTCGCGTGCCTTTCCTTCCTGTCGCAGGGGCAGGAGGGTGCTCATTCCCGTTACAAAGTGGAGTGTCGCCTTGGTAGTTGATCCTGCCCTCCTTGGATTGGAGGGGCTTGGAGAAGCTGGCAGCCGGTGGGCGGTCACAACCTTTTCCCGCATTTCCTCTCCATCTTCTTTAACATTCCGCCCGGGTGCACAGCCGCA
>PVKS010042949.1:0-15149 GCA_004027875.1 Aplodontia rufa | reverse complement strand
GAAAAGCAGATACTGAGCCAAGTACGGTGGTGTATGCCTGTAATCCCAGTGTCTTAGGAGGCTGAGGTAGGAGGATGGCAAGTTGGAGGCCCACGTGGGCAATTCACCAAGACGTTTATCAACCTTGTGAGACCTGTCTCAAAATAAAAAGGACTAGGGATATAGCTCAGGGGTAAAATGGATTCAATTCCCGGTACTAAGACAAATTTCAAAATATAGAAACTCAGAAATTGTAAGAGATAGTTCTTGCCCTCAATGAACTTAAAATCTATACTCCCTACTCCATACACCAATCTGTCTGCACCATCTTTGCAAATTAATCCATGTACTTTCATGAGGGAGAAAAATGACAGACTTCTTATAGATTCCATGTTGCTCTCTCTATGTCAGGGCCCATCGGCATAATTAGGAAAATGTGAACAGTTCATTTCTGGAGTGTACAGTATGGAGGCTGGAATTAGAGAGTCATAGATTTTAATAATTAAATTTTTTGGTTTTGGCACTAGAGATTTTGTGATACAGGGACACTCTACCATTGAGCTATATCCATAACCTTTTTCATTTTGAGATAGGAATTTGCTAAATTGCTGAAGCTAGCCTTAAACTTGTGATTTTTCTGCCTCTGTCTCCCAAGTAGTTGGGATTATAGGTGGGTAACATCAGGTCTGGTTTCTAATAATTTAATCTTTTTTTTTTAAAGAGAGGAACAGTGAGAGAGAGAGAGAGAAAGAGAGAAAGAGAGAGTGAAACAATTTTTATTTAGTTTTTCACATGGCCTTAATTGCTCTGAGACTTCATTGTGTATGTGGTGCTGGGGTTTGAACCCATGTACCTACGAGTGCTGGGCAAGCACGGTAACCACTGAGCCACTGCTCCAGCCCCAAATCTTTTTTTTTTTTTTTTCAGAGACAAAGACAGAAGGACAGTGAGCTAGAAAGAAAGAGTCGACTTTATTTAGTTTTTTATTTGACCTTTATTTCTCTGACACTTAGTTGTGTGTATGGTGCTAGTGTTTGAACCTGGGTCTTCACGCATGCCAGGCAAGTGCCCCAACTGCTGAGCTACTGCTACAACCCTAATAATTTAATCTTAACAATCTTAATTACTTTTAACTGTCAGACATCCAGGGCCTGGTCAGTGAAGGAAAATTTATAACAAGAGTTAGAAATATCTTGGAAAATAACTCTGTTCGGTGCAAGGGTTCTCCTTAAAGTCAAGAATAAATCTCTCTCTTTCTTTTTTTAAGACAACTGTTATTTTTATTGTATCTTAGTACCATGTATATTATAATTAGCTTTGTATTTTTTTATTTTTTATTTTTGAACAACCTTACAAGATTTTAACAAAATAATATAAAATGTATATATATTCTGGATATTGCAATTACCCCCAGGAGTGCCCCCCCTATTACCCTCCCTTATCCCACCCTTCCCCTTCCCACTATATCTCTAAAAAAAGTATTAGGTTGTAAAGCATTACATCTTATCTAGATTTAACACATGCTAATAGACCAACTTTCTCTTTGTCCAGGGTCTAGTCCCCACCTCCACAGATGAGTGGAGACAATCGACCCTTAGATCTCTGGGTTAAGCTGATTTTACTCATCATGATCTCTTCCACAGCCATCCATTTACCTTCAAAGGCTGCAATATCATTGTTTCTAATTGCTGTGTAATAGTCCATGGTATAAATCTCTTAACCTATTATTTTTGATTCTACAAATGACCATGCCACTCAATTATAGCCAAGATAGGTGCCGACCGTATGCAGTCTCTTGAAGTGCATCCTTCCCCTACATCCAGCTTGATTTCTGCCTGAAAGCAGCTCAACTTCCCTGCTCATCACAGGTCCCATGCACTGAAGTGGTCAGCTGCTTTTGGTGCTTACCTTTGGAAGACTTCACGAAACTCTTAGCACTATAGGAACAGGATTTCTCAGAATATTTTAGCCATCCTCATTTGTCTGCTCATATTTTATGTCTAGACATAAAACCAGCTTGAGGTTTTCACTCCAAACAAGGCACGCCAACTTCTCAAACTTGTTCCTCCCTGACCTCTCCCATCTCTGTGAATGGCAACACCACCCACCTGGTTACTCAGGTCAACTCTGTAGCAACCTTGAGGTCTTTTTGCCTCACATTCTAAAACCAATCCATCTTTTTGTTTTATAAGAGAGAGACAGAGAGAGAGAAAGAGAGAGAGAGAAAGAGAGAGAGAGAACCAATTTTATTTAGTTTTTCATCTGGTTTCCGTTGCTCTAACACTTAGTTGTGCATGTGGTGCTGGAGTTTGAACCTGGGTCCTCGTGCATGCCAGGCAAGTACAATACTGCTGAGCCACCACTCTAGCCCCCAATTCATCTCTTGACCACAGCCTCCAATTCAAACACCTACCTCTTCCTACCATCTCCACTGAAACCACCCTGCTTAAAGCAACCTCCTATCTCCACGGCACACACTGTATCCGAAGTGAGTCTGTTAAAGGCATACATGAAGCGATGCTAATAATAATAATGTTCAATAGCATCTCACTGTCATTCAACTCAAGTCCAAATTCCTTACCAGAGTCTGTAACATTCTCCATGATCAAAACACACCATCAGCCCAAGCTGCACCATGGAATTCCCTGGGGAGCTTTTATAAAATGCCAATGTCCAGGCCACACCCTAGACTAATCAAATCACAACCTCTGCAAGGTGGAGCTTGGACACTGGAAATTTTTTTTTTTAAGTTCCTCAAATAATTCTACTGTACAGTCAGAGTGAGAGCCACTGGTCTTTTCCCCGTCTGTCCTCCTTCCCTGTGTTCTCTGTGCTCTATTCAGACTCCTGGCCTCCTCTCTGTTACTGGAACACACCAAATTCTGGTTTCCCAAGGGTTCCTTTTCCTTTGCTGTTCCTCCGTGCAGACTGATTTCCACACAAATGTCCACGTATCACGCAGCTCTCAGTTCAAATGCCATCTCTGTGCCAAGTCCCTTCCTATCTGGAGCATGGCTTCCATCTCCCTCTGCCCAGTTCCTCTCCCATTGTCCTGCTTTCTTCTTGGCAATTATAGCTATCAGATCTGACTTACATGTTTGCTATCTCTCCCATACCAAAATGTACGTAACATCAAGAAAGCAGTTTGATCTTCCTCACCCTCATATCTTAAGATTGGCAATCAAAAGTTATTTTTAAGGTGCTGGAGTGGTGGTTCAGTGGCTGGAGCGTTTTCCTGGCATGTGCAAGGACGCAGGTTCAAACTCCAGCACCACATACACAGCTGGGTGTCCAGGAGACAAAGGCCAGAGGAAAAAATAAGAGTTGATTCTCTTTCTCTCTCTCCCTCTCTCTTTAGAAAGAAAAGGGGAAATTATTTTTAAGTGAGCAAATATAAACACATCACTATATATTTAGTGGAGGCAACACAGACTGTCAATAGCAGCATGTTCTGCATCAGCTTTCTGCGGTTCTCCCTTGCTATGGTCACCCCCTGAGCTGCTGAAGTGGCTGATGCTCCTCACTGTAGAAGGCCATCCAGGCATGGAGGGCAGGTGTATAGTATCAATGTGAGGTAAGGGGCCCAGGTGAGGAGCAGCACACCCCAGTTTCTGCATGGTCAGCTACCCCCACCCCCTACTGCAGGTTTCCTGGTGCCCTGAGCCAGAACGAACACACATTATTAAGTGCTTGTGGGCAGGATAAGGAAGAGAGTCCGGTTCAGCCATTCCATGCTCACTTTCTAGCACTGGTCCACCTAACATGGAAGTCATGTTGGATGTGTCTGCTGGGGGCTGGAGCTGGAGGGGTGGCAACCAGGTAGGTTTCTGAGGATGTTGGGCCATCAGGAATAGGAGAAGGCAGTAGAACCATGGCCAGTATTTCTATTTCATTCTCTAACCAGACATTGCTGAGCAGAGTTCAAAGATGAATCAGAGACTGTCCTCAATTCTTTATTTTTGTACCAGGGACTGAACCCAGAGACACTTAACCAATAAGCCACATCCCTAGCCCTTTTCATTTCTTTAATTTTGAGATAGGTCTCACTAAGTTGCTTAGGGCCTAAGTTCTTGAGGTTGGCCTGGAACTTGCGATCCTTCTCCCTCAGCTTTGCCCTTAATTCTGAGAGATTCACAGACACAGGGTGAATGCTGAAGCTGCTTCTTTCAACAGCCCACCACCACCCTGGGAAAGCACCCATAAAGAACAGCACAACAGGATGGAGAGTCAGGAGGACGTGAGAAGGTATTTACGTTAACATGCAGACTGTACAGCACCCACAGCCTCCACCCTTCAAACAGAGGAGGCCTGCAAACACTTTCTTTGGTCTAAGGAAGCAGAATTATAAGAAAACTTGTTGGGTGGTGAACTCTACATACTCCAGTCTGCTAGCCCCAGAACTCTGCACTGTGGTTTCACACAAGCCCTACGAATCCTCTGGCTGGCATTTGCTCTGGTTTGGAGTCTCATGGAAGGACAAGGTGGCCAGGCCAGCAGGAGCCGATCTTCTGGGTCCCCTGCTGGAGGTACTGTCACACGGCACCAATCACTCGCTACCATCCACCCCCACCAACCCTGCTGCATACAGTCTTTCACCCTCTGTGGCATGCTCTTCTAAATAACTCTTATAACAAGTTCCAAAGACTTCCTTGGCCTACAGTGCACTGCACAATATGGCTCCTCTCAGAGACCGAGCCTCCAACAGCAAAGGCTGAGGCAGCGGAATCACTACAAAAGACAAGAGGCATAACACTGAGGGACCAGAAGCGACGAGATAAGCCAAGACAGGGACCAGCTTATCCAAACAGTGCAAAATGTGCCTGAGAGGTGGCATTCACAGTGACCAGATCTTGAAATAGGATCATGACCCTTTGCTTTAGTCACAAGGGAAGAAGCGTCTCCAAAGAAGGGTCTGAGGTGTTCCTGGAGAGTAGGGGAGCTTGACTCAGGACTAAGGGGGTTCTCGGCATCCGTGCAGGAAAAGAATTTCAGCACACGCCAGGCAGCGGTTTATTTAGGAAAGTAAATACACATTCAAAGGAGGATGAGGGCTGTAAGAACGAGAGAAGAGTTTTCAGGGTTCCTGGCTCTTCTTTTAAGGGAAACTTGATGAGGGGTGGATACATAAAGGTACTTAGGAACAGTTATCAGTCTGGTGATCTCAAGATGGTCTCTGGAGGCCTCGTCAACATCTGATCAGTTGATAGGGCTGGAAAGTCCCCTAAATTACAGGTTTCTTAAAATATCACATCTCTTTACTTATCTATTTATTGGGGAATAATTAACAGTACACAGGTACACTTACAGATTTCCTAAGAATTTGGGACTAGCTTAGGGAGTGACAGGTCTGGATAAGTACATGGAACTTCTGAATTAAAATCTATTACCCTGACCTTCTATCTGTCTCTTTTTACCTATTTTTTATGTCTTCCAGCCTACTTCAGTTTGATCAGCACCCTTGACAGTTTAGAAAGGACTTTCATGCGTACTGCCATGTTCCATCCCACTAAGTAGAGGGAGTGAACCTCATCCCCTGCCCGCCCCCAGGTATCTGAGGCTTGAGGACCTTTGGTTACTCACCCAATGCCGCACAATAGGTATGAAGCCCAGCTACAACTACAGCTATGGGCTCCTACGGCCAGAAAACTTTCACCAATGCAACTGGAATAAGCGTCTCTGGATGTACAAGCGCAGTCTAGAACACCACAGACCTACCTACACCCATCACTTCCCAAAGGAGCCAACACAGGGACAGAAATCACAGTTAAGTCAGGAAGACTAACTCCAAGTAGATTCTGAAAAGACACTGTAATTCTGTAATTCCTAGCACCACCACTAAAAAAACAAAAAACAAAAAAACCCCACTAAGATTATGGATGGTTGAAAGCCAACAGATTAAATTAAAATGAAATTCTAAAAAAAAATCAGCTAAACTAAAAAGATAGAAGAAAGGAGAAGCAGGAAGCAGATTAAAAAAAAGTCAAAAAGGATAAATAGAAAACAAAATTGGGAGACCAAAGTCAATCATATTGGTTTCACATTAAAGGTTAATGGATTAAACACTCCATGCAAGAACAGATATTGGTCAAAGTAGACTTAAAAAAAAAAAACACATTAGCAATTAGGATGGCATACCCCTGCCCCCCAGAAAATAATGTAAGTATTGGTGAAGATGTGGAAAAACTGGAATCTTTTTGCACTGCTGGTGGAAATGTCAGATGTGTTAGTAGTGGAAAACAATGGTCCTGAAAAAGTCACACATGAGCTAGGGAGGTAGCTCAGTGGTACAGCATGTTCCTAGCAAACGTGAGGCCCACGCAATGGAAAAAAAAAAAAAAGCTTCACACAGAACTGCCGAATGATCTAGCAATTCTACTCCTAGACACGTACCCAAAAGAACTGAAGACAGGGATTCCAACATTCATAGCAGCATTATTCACATCAGCCAAAAGAAAAAGAAGCCGAGTGTCCACTGACACATAAACTAAACGTGGTATATTTATACAACAGGCTATGGTACATGCTTGTAATATCAGTGACTTGAGAGGCCGAGGAGATTACAAATTCGAGACTAGCCTGGGCAGCTTAGAGAGAGCTTCAGCAATTTAGAAAGACCCTCCCTTTCTCAAAATAAATAAATGAATAAATAAAAGCAAAAAGGACTGGGGATGTAACTCAGTGGTAAATTGTTCCTAGGTTCAATCCCCAATACCATAAAAAAGTTAAATTATTTATAGATACATATATATATATTTACATATACACATATGTATGTATAGAGCCACAAATATGTATAATCACAATAAAAATAATAAATGTGTTTCAGTGAGTAAAATGGCAAGAAAGAAGCAAATAGAGAATGTAGCTTCAAGAATGGCAGTGTGGGGCTGGAGTGGTGGCTCAGCAGTTATGGCGCTTGCCTGCCATGCACAAGTACCCGGGTTCAAACCCAGCACCACATATACAACTAAGTGTCGGAACAACAAAAGCCCATGAAAAACTAAATACAATTGATTCTCTCTGTCTCTCTCTCACACTATCCTTCTCTCTTTAAAAAAAAATTAAATTAAAAAGAATGGCAGTATGTTCACAAAGGGCTTGGAACTATTATTTAATTTAAAAATGTTTTTGAGGGGCTGGAGCAGTGGCTCAGCAGTTATAGCACTTGCCTGGCATGTGTGAGGACCCAAATTTGAACCCTAGCACCACATACACAACTCAGGGTTGAAAAAACAAAAACCAGATGAAAAAGTAAATAAAACTGATTCTCTTTCTCTCTCCTTTTTTTTTTTTTTTTAATGTTTTTGAGGATGAGGGAGGAGGAGAAAGTAGAGATATGAGAAGCTGCAAGAACTGGTGGGAGTCACTGATTCTCTCCCTGTCAGGAGCCCCAGCAAGTCCCAGGGAGGGAGGCCCACTGTTTCCACCTGCCATGCTGTGCTTCACACCTGGAAAAGACTCCTATGTTCTGCGTGCATGGGACAGAGAGGAGGCCCTCTCCTCAACTGCTCTTTCCTCTAGTACACTTTATTTATATCATGCCTCTTTCCAAAGAAGAATTAGAGGGAACTTTTCACAAACAACCACAAATGGGGAAACACAAACCTGGACCTCAGGAACTGCTGTGAAAGCAAATGGAGACTAACCAACCTGCCAGGGCCAACTCTTCCATTTAGTCCTGAGCTTCCTGGCAGCCAGAGCAAAAATGAATTATCTGCTGTCAGAAAGCAGAAAGCAATTCAGTTTCACAAGAGAGACAATGTGTTTCTGGCAATCGATGCTGAAGGAATTTAGGGACAGGGGACTTCATGAAGCATGTGACTGTGAGTCCCCTCAGCCAGTCTCACACATCTGCAGATTTCCTATGGGTTCTTCAACTAACCTTCAGTTAGAACGGAAGACACAGACCATAAAGCACAAGGGAAAGGCTCTGCTCGCGGAGAAGGCATGTGGCCTGCCAGGTGTCTGCTCTGCTGTCCGACAGAACGCGACACAGAAAAGTCCACGGAACAGATCTCTCCTTTGACCAGAGGATGCAAACTAGCCACCTGCAGCCAGATGTGCCTGCGCATCTGGCAGGGCTGGAGTGTCCGGAATGGCCCTGTTTTTAAAAGTGAGTTCTGATGAATTGTCACCATTTAAAAGTCATTAGGATTAATGGCTCTTCTTGCAAAACTGGAAGATCTGGCAGCGTTGGGCCCTTCTATGCAGCAACAAGCTGGCGAGCGGCAGGAGATGACCCCTCTGGACTGGGTGTGCCCATGGTGGTCCAAGCTCAGCTCGCTTCCCGGCTGTCTGCCGCCCCCTCCCCGCCCCACTGGGATCTGCAGCAACTCTTACACTTTGTTCTTTCCTAAATGTGACTTTTCCCAGTTAGACTTCTGATAGGAACTGGAGAATACACAGCCCAGGTTATATTTTTCTAATTAGAACGTAGGGTCACTCTTTGAGGGAAGACCCATGTACTCTGGAAACTGGGAAAGGAGGTAAGATGGACTTCTTGGCTACAAAAAATGAGGAAACTCAACAGCCTTATTGCCCAGTTAAACACATCCTAGTGGGCAAATATGGCTTTCTTCTTTCTCTTTCCAGACCAACTACGCCTACGTCCCAAGCTGACTCTATAGAGTATGCCAGAATTGGTTATTTTGAATCAGGTATTAAAAATTACTGCTTTTGTTTTTAACCCCCTGGAAAAAATTCTAACCCATATTTTAAAAATTCCAGCTAAATGGATTAAATGTTAGAAACTGTCCCCTTGTCCCCCTGATTCTGAGTTGTCCGGCCTTTACCAGATGAATATGCTCCAATATACGATTCCAGATTCAAACAGTGCACACTTCTGGGGCTTGGCATCTGCTTCACAGTTAGGGGCTAGGTATTTGCCTAGCTTGGAAGCCTCTCCTTCTCCTTCTCGTTCAGGTCTTTTTTTGAGCTTTGTCTTGGAATCCCATTTCCCAGGAGGCATCAGAAGGAGGCATCACATTCCCCGTAACTACCTATTAACCAACACGCAGACCCTACCAAGCCCAGCCCTGGGGAGCAATGACTACATCCATTCAACACTGTTCCCAGAGGTTCACAACACTGCACATGGAGTAGGCGTTCGACTAATACTGGATGAGCCGAAAGCTTAAAAGAAAGACCTTTTATAAGCCAACTTTGTAAAGTATCAAGTTTTTGTTCCCTACTCATTAATCAAGTTTAAGACATATCAAATGACATATCACACCTTCTAAAAGGCAGAACGCTTTCAATTAAGTTCTGGGAGGTGGAAAGCTTCCAGGAAAGTGAGGGATATTAGCCACACTGAGTTTTATCCAGGCAAAGACAGCAAAGGCTGTAGAAGCCTGCTGCGCTGTGGGCCGCAGCAGGACAGACCGTTCCCACACCCTTGCTGCCTGCCCAGGGGCCCACCCACGCCACCTGCCCCTCTGTTGTGACTGGGCACACATCACGCCCGGTAAAGTGGAAGAAACAAGGTTGCCGGTGTAGCTCGGTGGTAGCGCACCCGCTTAGCATGTACCAGGCCCTGGGTTCAATCCCCAGCGCTAAAATACACAAAGGAAGGAAGAGCTGTAAGCTCTTCAGCATCAATGCAGACTTTCCGTGAAGAGGCCAGACGCTCCGTGCCAAGGGTCTAACAGCTCAGATTCCACTGGAGCTCTGAGGCTGCACCCAGGAGGGCTGCCGCTTTCTTGCTAGCGGTCCTCTGTACTCAGCAAGCCGCTCCCCATCACGAACAGACAGAAACAGAACAAAACAACCTAGGGTATGGTAGAATCGTTGACTTCTAGGTCTGAAGGACAAGGAGAAGATGAAGGGTCTGAGAGCAAAGGAAAAAGAAAGCGTCCTCAGAGGTCACCCTCCTCCCCTGCTTGCTGCCTCTGCCTCCCGCTGTCTGTGTGTAAGGATTTATAAGAATGATGCCACTGTAAAATACATCGTCAACAATGGACCAACCGGCATTAGGAGCCTCTAGTTGAGGATGAGGACATAACATCACCTATGTATGTTTTTGTGAAAAAAAATAATAATAACCACAAATTTATTAAGAAAACATCAGACTGGGCCGGAGCGGTGGCTCAGCGGTTTCGGTGCTTGCCTTGCAAGCACGAGGATGAGGGTTCAAACCCCAGCACCACGTACACAACTGAGTGTTGGAGCAACTAAGGCCATGTGGAAAACTAAATAAAGTTGTTTCTCCCTTTCTCTGTTTCACTGTCCCTCTTTCTTTATTAAAAAAAAAAGAAAACAATCAGACTATTCAGATTAAGGGAATAAGACACTATTCTGCTGGCCTCCTCTGAAATGTCAACATCATGACGGCCAAAAGCAGGGAAAAGGGTACTGGGTTAAACTAAGGTTAAAGGGAAGTAAAGAAACATGATAGCTGAGGATCATGTGACAAACTTGGTTGGATCCCAATTTAAACAAAGTAATAAAAGGCTCTAACGGGACAAGTGGAGAAATTTGAATTTGGACTGTTTGTTAGCGTTTCCTCTGGGTTGAAACTCCAGGGTGTGAGAAAGATGCTGCAGTTACATGAGAGAAAGTTCCTATTCCTAAGAGGTCTGCAACTGACTTTCACCTGGCTCAGAAAAAAAACAACAAGAACAAAAACCACAAACATAAATGCGAAAGAGGGAGAGGGAAGGGGATGATGGCAAAAGTTAGTAACTGGTTAAGCTAAATAAATAGTTTTTGGGGGGTCTCACTTTACCATCTCTGTAAGTTTGAGATTTCTCAAAACAAAAACTTGAGGGGGGAAAATATTGTGCATTCCAGGCAGGAAGGTCTCACGCAGTACTGATAGAGACTCCGAAGATGATGGATTTCTCGATACAGCTCCCAGAACAGGAATGCTCCCTGCAAGTGTGGCCTGCCACTGGAGATGACCACCTGAGAACACAGGCACACCCACGGTGGGCGCCCCAGAACAGCAGGCTGCACCCCCACCCTGTTTCTGGTTTCTGGGTTTCTTTTCTCAAAGAAAATGAGGCGCCTTGTTCATGACCGGTTTTAGCGAAATCTTACCAGCCTGAGATTTGTCTTCATTTTTGCTGTTGTCACTTTGGATTTTTGACACAGTTTGTTTCTGTGAAATATGAAGGGAGGAGGAAGGTGGCCTAATGTCAAGTGCCATAAAGGACCCTCCAGGGACTGCCAGCCCCAGTCCTTGGTGCTCCTTCAAGACCCCTCCCTCTGATGTGCCACAGATCATATGTGCCTCCCACCTCTGTTCTTTCTGACGGTAGCTTCTAGACAGCAAGGCTCTGGTGACACACGAGAAAAGGTTCAAATTCACAGCATTGTTTTATGCGACTTCTGATCACTGAGTTGGCACAGCTTTAAAACAATCCTTGGTGCTCTAGAGGACAGGAGAAAACCTTTGGGGTGGAGAGGGGTGGCAATTGGGCAACCCACAAGAAAAGCTCTAAAAATATTCTGGACCTCTGGGAACTGATCTCAGATAGTCGGAGGCATCTTCATGGGGAACACTCCAGCACTGCCTCAGAGGTCCTCCTTCATGGTTCTCTGCCTCCACCCAGCTCTTGGGCCTCACCTGTGAGCACCCTCCACCAAGACCAGACAATCCCAACAGTACTTTCTCAGTCTGGATTGCCCATGGCAGTCTAAGAGTCTCTGTTTAGACAGGTTGTCTCCAGTCTGGAGAGAAAACAGCACCTGCGCACAGTAGGCCCAGCACTTGCGCAGCCTTGTCGTTCTCTGCCTATAATAGGACTGTGGATTTCCAAGCACCCAGGAGAAGGGGGAGAATGTGCTCCTGGCGTGTGAATGTCAGAAACACAAAATACTGCTGGGCACGGTGGCACACACCTATAAACCCAGCGACTCAGGAGGCTGAGGCAGGAGGATTGCAAGTCTGAGGTCAGCCTCTATAATTCAGCAAGGCTCTAAGCAACTTAGCAAGACCCTGTCTCAAAATAAAATATATAAAAAGGGCTGGGGATGTGGATCAGTGGCTGAGCACCCCTGGGTTCAATCTCCAGTGCTCCCCTCCAAAAAAAGAAACACTAAATAATAGCTCATAGTAACCAAGCCCACCACGGTGGTCAGGGTGGCAAGAACAGCAGCAAGAGCCTGGACTTCATCTCCATTACAGGCTCAATAGACTGGTGTAGAGGCCAATACTCCTGAATAAGGCTGGTCATAAGTAAAACTATGTCAGTAGCTCCAACCAACCCAAAAGCCTAGTCAACCTTAGGAAACATGGCTTGTTTAGAAAAAAAAACAAAAAAACAACTGCTTGAGTTAGAAGGATTCATGAATCCCAGCAACAGTGTGAGCTCATTTGCAGTAGAGGTTGCAGATCAATGGCTTTCCATTTCTATTTCATTTATACCTCCCTGTTTTGGGTGGGCAGGGGTCAGGGGCTGAAAAATCACCAAACAGTATAATGAGGAAAATAAAAACTGAAGCGGAGCAATAACCGTTCCTGCAGTTAACCCTGCTTACTGGGAGGAAACTTCCAGAATGATTTTCCGTGGCTTCCTCAGTCACTCAGCCCTGCTCAGGTTCCAGGTAGGTCTTGTTTGACAGACTCAGGACGCTGGAAGGAAACAGTCACCTCAGGGAGGCGACTCCAGTAAACCAGCGCTCCCAGCCTCGTCTTGAGTATGGTTCTCAGGACAATCCACTTAGGAGCCTCTCAGGGGACGTTCACTGCCCAGTTAAGGAGAAGGGGTTGGGAGGGGCTGCAAAGGGCTCAGTCTGTTACACAGAATCAGGGTCCAGTTTTCAGTCCGGTCTAACACCATCGGGTGCGGTGGGGGCTGGTTCCTCAGAGTTTCCAAGCCAGGTTGCAACAGTCTGAATCTCCTTTAAAGCTTTGGTACTGGAGGAGCTACCTCATTGCTAGCAAAGAGTGAGCCTCCTCCCGAGAGGCTGCCTCGCCGCTGCAAACGCTTCTCTCCAAGTTTGCAAAAATTGTTTTTGGAAGAGACAGGCCTGTCTTTTCCTGTGCTGACCCACTTTCCCCACTCTGAGTAACTGCCTGACACCTAAACATTTTTCCAAAGCCATTGAGCCTCAACAGCCACTAAGCCAGGAAAATCTGGCTTTAACGTTAAACATATTTCATAGTCACAGCTGTGCCAAAAAGCCAGGTTCCTTGTGTAAATTCTTCCTTGGTTGTCCTCCAAAACCAACTCATGCTAAGGAAAAGTCTATCTATATGATGGCACCAGCAAGCAAAGTATCCTAGTCTTCCTTTCAACCCTTGAAAGTATAATTGTGTAACATTGCTAAATTTCAGAAAAAGCAGAAATGGTTTCAAAATAGCAGAGCAGAACCCCGCCACTAGCTCTACAAAGGTCTATGTGATTGGGAAGTTTTGTTTGTTTTACAGGCAATTGCTCCAGAAAAGCTTTACTATTCCATTAGCAGCACTGGGAAAGGAGCCTGCTGGAGAGGATGCCACACACACACTCTGACGCGTGTGACGCAACAAGCCTGTGTGCACATACATCTGTCCTCTGCTCGACTACAACACCCTGACTCGTCTGGCCTGAGAGTGTTGTTCCGCATTCCAAGATCTGCAAAATCTTGTTTAATTACAAATCCTCGGCAATTAGGCCAGGTGCTTGTGATCACACAGCTGCTCCCCAAATTCCCCCATCAGCACTAGAGATCTCGAAGCATGGCAGGAAGGGTACAGTATCAGCTGCAGTGTGTTTCACTGTTCCAAGAGAGGAGTACAAAAATCAAAGCCATCTGCAGAAACAGAGGTGCAGCAACAAAAAGCCTCTTCACTGTGTGGCCTTGGACCAGCGGCTAACTTCTGAATTCTGCTCACCTTTAGGACTTCAGGGCCTCCTTCACGACTGGGAATTAAACATGCATGTAAACACACCGTACGTGAGCAGAGCAGGGTAACCGTTATATCCAGCCTCACTTTCAACTACAACACTTCGCTTGACTGGGGAACTAAAAATTCTAAGGCATGATTCCTTCCACGGCTTTAACCACTTAATTGTTTATTTCCTAAACAACTGTGTTACCAGGTTTGAAAAGACATAATGTCGTTCAAGATGCTGTGTGCTGAGGACTTCTCTCCTTTATTCAGCTGCTTTGGGAAGTCAGAGCACTTTCTGATTGCTCCTCTAGGCCTGAAAGACATGCGCAGGAGCCAGCTTACAGAAGGGACAACCAGGCTCTGACAGGTGGGATTTGAAAAACAAAAGAAAAGTGCTTTTTGATGAAGTGAATCGGCTGTTATCTTTGGAGATCAGCAAATCCACTACAGCAAACTCTGCATATAAAATCCAGCCCAAGGAAACCTCTGGGTTACTAATGCAGCTTTGCAAATACGGCCAGCATAATGAAATGGATTCCTTGTAATGATTTCCTATAATGGTGTTTATATGTGGAAGCTTTTTTCCCTATTGAAGCAATTTAATTGGAAAATGGCAAAGGAATAAGAAGAGGCAGCCAGCCAGTTCCGATGAGCAAACACGCTGATGGTCTCTGTACAGCAGCCTTACAACACTCCTCAAAGTTGTCCCCAAGTGCTTGCTGTCCTTGGGGACCTTCTCTTCCCAGAGCACCCTCCCCACCTGTTTTGCTCCCGTTCGGCCCTCGGATTTCCACTCAGCTGTGACTTCCGCAAAGTGTCCTCCCAGGCTCCTGCCTGAGGTCATCGTGGGGGTTCCCTGCAGGCTTCCTGGGTGGTCCTGACCTCGCTGTGGTTCTTTTTTTTTTTTTTTCTTTTGCAATTTGTTTTTTTTTTTTTAAATTTTAAATTTTTTATTTTTGAACAACCTTACAATATTTTAACAAAATAAAATAAAATGTGTATAAAATGTGTATATATTCTGGATATTGCAATTATCCCCAGGAGTGCCCCCCCATTTACCCTCCCTTATCTCTCCCTTCCCCTTCCCATTATAACTCTAAAAAAAGTATTAGATTGTAAAGCATTACATCTTATCTGGGTTTAACACATGCCAATAGACCAACTTTCTCATTGTCCAGGGTCTAGTCCCCACCTCCACAGATGAGTGGAGACAATCGACCCTTAGATCTCTGGGTTAAGCTGATTTTACTCATCATGATCTCTTCCATAGCCATCCATTTACCTTCGAAGGCTGCAATATCATTGTTTCTAATTGCTGTGTAATATTCCATGGTATAAATGTACCACAGTT
>PVKS010042948.1:0-15147 GCA_004027875.1 Aplodontia rufa | reverse complement strand
GACTGTATTAAACTGTATTTCTAATTCATGGTGATTTTGACATTTTACCTTTTCTTACTTAAAAGATAGGTAATGATTTAATCTTTGATATTGTGTGTATGTGTGTGTGGAAACACGCACACGCGTGTGCATCTACTCAGCTAAGGATTTCTTGAGCTGCACGATAAAAATGTGGCCCTGAAGACTTTTTGTAACACAACCTTTTTCTTGTTCATTCTTTCCATTTTGACCCAAACGAGAGGTTCCTCCACTGCTATGTCGGCATGGTTTGCAACATTAGATTTTCGTAACTATATGTGGTATCCTGTGTGCAATATGTATTAAGGCTCAAGGTCTCTGAGTTAGTTGAGTGTGCCTTAAAATTGTGGGAGATCTGTAAGAAACCGAGTCTGCTAAGTAGTTGTCTTTTTTTCTGTCTGTTTCCACTTGAGTGACTTCAGCAAACTTTAGGTTGTGGCAAAACACAGGATTTTCCTATATGCATATACGTGGAATATTCACCAACTTTAATGATCATTTGTCTTAGTTCCTACTCATCCTTCATTGGGAGATGGAACACAATTGCTCATTTGGCTTTCCTCGGTAGTTATTAAACGTATTAAGTTTGATGCTGGGACCGAAGCTAGAGAGGTGTAGCTGGAGGTGTGTTTTCCACAAGCCTACTCAGCTCCTTGGCAATGGAGCTTGGCCAAAGGCTCTGCAGATATCTCGGAGGAAATGCTGGCAGCGAGGCCTGGTGTCTGCGAAGGTTTAGGTTCTGAGAATCTCACCATTTGTACAGGTCTTTTAAATCGTGAAGACTTAATTGCCAAGGTAATGGCATTAGCAGGAGGAACCTTTGAAATGAGTTATTTCATTAGTGAATGTCCCTCACGGATCGACCACAAATCTTCCAGAAGAAAAATGAGGGCATACAAAGTTTTTCCTTTCACTATGAGTACACTCAAGCAGCATGAATGTTGAAAAACAGAAAGCTCACAGATATTCACCAGGCACCCTGTCTGGCCATGATTTGATGTTGGAATTCCCTGCTTGCAAATCCGTGAGGATTAAATGTCCATTCGATGCAAGCCAGGCAATATAAGGAACAGTGCTATTGCACGTGATTGAGGTGAGTGTTTGAAATGGGAATAAGAGATGATGGAGAGAAGAGATGGGATTTGTGGGTCCACTGGAAGATGCAACTGTGGCACCTGCTGGGTTTCAGGGTGAAACAATGTAACTACACATGCATCATCCTTTTGTTTTCTTCATGCAGGAATGTGATCATGCATGGAAAGACTGAGATGGGAAAGGTGGGACAAGAGATGAGAAAGTTTTGAAATCAAGAAATGTGGCTTGGTCCTGGTACCACAGGTACGTGTGTGAACACACTACTTGGACAGATGGCAACGGATGTGGGGCAGGAGTGTGTCAAGAGAAGATTTGTCATTAAGGTGAGCAAACCTTCCACAGTAGTAGAAAGCGATCACGATGCAGGTGTGAGTTTCCCAAAGGGTCCTATAGCTGGATGCATGTTCGGAAGAGTGTTTACTCCACAATTATGAGAATAATGAACAGAGGGATTTCAAGATTTTTTTCAGGAAATAATGTAAGCCAAGCACCACGGTCTTTTCTGAGTTTGGCCTGGTCTTTCTGGTTCAACTCTGTTCCAAAAAGCTGCAAAAATCACAGAAATCGACCACACTGTGAGCATCTCTGTGTACTGTAGCGTGTATGACCCAGTAAATCGTGAGTGCCATCAAGGGGGTGCGTATTGATGTTCCAATTTCTCCTTTTTCCTTTGTGATGGGGGGTGGAACCCATGCCTGCCCCAGGCCACACCCCCGGACCCCAAGCCAGCGTTGCCCCGCAATTGGACACACCTTCGGATGTCCAGTGGGCCCTAGGCCCTCAATTCAGGGCATGTGGAACAAGTAGTTTTTGACATCGGAGGGATTTCATCCAGGAGGCTTCAGAAGAAGAACAAGAGGCATGGAAGAGGACATGCTTCTACTTATCTCCGTGTCCCGGAAAACTGAACAACAGAATGTTGACACTGGAAGCAGCAGGGGAAGGCACACCGGGATCCTCTTTCTTCTTACTGCACTGGTGAGTTTTCCAATTTTCCCGGCCCTGGCCTTGCGAGGGTGGCAGTCCCCCTTGCATGTGGCTGGCCCTACCAGGCCTGTGGTTGGCGAATTTGACCTCCCTGGCATCCAACGGCAGACCTACAGGATCTTGGAGAGCCTCAGCAGAAGGTAGATAAGCTCCAGTGTGGGCAAGGGATGGGGGAGGGCATGTGCTTCATGATCAGGGGAGGCCTTCAGGGACCAGGAACTATTGCTGGGTGTGGGATGGATGGCTTGAGCTTTGAGGACACAAAGTCAGGCAGTGGTTGTTGGTGCAGGGGCTACTGCAGCAGAAGCTTGTTGCATGATTTTGCAAGGGGGCCGGAATGGCCCAGGATTGTGGACAGAGCAGCCTTCCATGCATGTATGGAGGAAGAGGCATCCCAAATCTGAACTGGTGTGCTTCACTGCTGTCCCTGATTCCATATCTGATTGGTGGCTGCTGGATGTTTTTGGCCTCCTGAAGCATGCCTGCACTGATCTGGTTTGAGCCTGGACTTTTGTGCATCAGTTGTCTGGACTGCCATCTTGCAAGGCTGGTCCCAGCATCAAGTAGTGAGGCCTGCAGTGTGCCCAGCAGTAGAGGGAGGGCATGTGTGTGAAGCTAGGAGAGGGCTTGGTGTGCCAGGAGAGATGCTGGGTTCAGAGGCGATATGGATAGCCTCAAGAAGAGAAGGAGAGGCACACTGTGTTGGTGCAGGTGGTAGAGACTGAGGGGTAGCATGATGTTTCTGGTTTTCTTAATTTGTGCTTGGTAGCTTCCCTTGGGATTCACGTAGAAATGGGTGTCTCCGAGTTGAAGAGTGTGTGCGGGTGTTTTCCAAACCATTGCAGGTTGGTGGAAGTATTTTATGGGAAGCATAAAATGCCCGGTGTTCAGAGCACCTGAGCTTTCTTTCAAGAAGTGTGTGGAGCCCTTTCAACCTCCCCTGAGGAACACTGCCACCTCTGAATGCTAGGTCTCACCTGTAACAGCGTCTGCAGCTTCCTCAGTGGATGGTTCCAAAAGCAGAACACAGAGCACAGTTCCATTGGCTTCCAGAGGCCACACAGGTGCCTCTGCTTTAGGTGGGGCTTAGTCTCCATATCCATGGGACCCTCTGGGTGCATCACATGCCAAACCTGCCCTGGCCTTGATCAGTTCTGCCCAGTAACAAGGCCTGCCACTCCTTCCCAGGAAGAACCTCACAAATGTGTTCACAGTGGAACAAGGGAACAGAAGATACCCAATGTTACTGGACAGAGAAAAAGGACCATGTGAGCAGAGGGCAGAGGGATGACTGGAGGCCTGAGTTTCCTGTTTGGTTTGTCCATCCCTTCCAGGTTGGTTTCCTACATCTCTCATCTCTCATCCATGCTCTGGACACTTCTGACGACAACTGCAAGGCCACACGAGTCCTCCCAGATCCCGGGCAGCCAGCTTTCTGTTAGGTCTGCTCCTGCGAGGACTGATAGGAAATTATGAAGGAAGAAACTTGTCTCTAGCCCAGGACCTCATGTCAGCAGAGGTAGGCTGCAAGTCAACCCAGCCACACCGGCTTGGCAAGAGAGATTGGCTAGTGCTATTTCCTTCTGCTTACGCTGCCAGTGGCTTTCTGCAGCTCCTACATTTTGGGGTAAACTAACTGCCCATTTTGACACTAGCCTTTCTTCACCTTTGGAATCAACTCCCTACACCAAATTCTCCACATGTGACATTCCTGGAGTGGTTTCTGTTGACTACAGCAAGGCCTCTTCCCTCCAATCTTTCATTCTCTCCAAAGATTTTGTGTGCATTAACACCTGGCTATAAGGAAACACAAGCCTGTGAACCTCTCAGCTAAACACATAATGACCTTGACAGTGATGGAGCCCTGGGTTCTTTACCACATTGTATGGACCCAAAGTCAAGCCTCCTCAGGTTCCTACATCCAAGGAGGTTCCTGAGTGTCTTTGAAGGTCTCCACTTCTGCCAATGGACATAGACCCCATAGCCACATGAAGAGCTTTTCCATCCTGCCTGCCTGAGGTGAAATACCTGACTGAAGGGCAGGTGTCTAGGTCCAGGTTTAGCCCACAGCACTGAGAAAAAGAGTTCGACCCTCCAGGCATTTTGGCATACACCCGTGGTCCCAGCTGTTGGGGGGAGGAAACATCATCATAAGAGTCACTTATACAACTCCCCTTCTGAGGTTCCAAATGCCCTATCAACCTCCAATACGTTAGAGAAACGGAAGCATCCCTATATACCACAAGTTGGCATGCTGCAGGGTTTGGGCCAAATCTGGCCCACTGCTACTACTTGTAAATAAAGTTTTATGGGCATATGGCCCACCCACTCTTTCTATATCTATGGCTGCTTTGAGAGGATAAGGCACAGTTGAGTGTCTGTGATAGAGACCCTGTGGCCCACAATGCCTGGAATAATTAACATCTGGCCCTTTATGGTCAAAAGCTGGCTGACCCCTGCTGTGTACCAGAAATAGCTTCATGCTGACTGCCTACAGTTTATCTTTGGCTTAAGCCACAATGAAAGCATGCTGGAGTTCAAGCTCAGGGCCAGGAGAAAGTGGGAGATAAAGTAAGAGACATGGGAGACACAAAGGGCCCCACCCACACAACAGATGGGGTGACCACAACTCCTCTGTGGCCTGGCAGAAGAGGTGGAAGATCCCCAGCACATGCATCTGCTGTGCCTGGTCACGCAGGAAGGGTGGCAGCAAGGCAACCCGGGTGCAGCTATAAGGCCGTGAGCCCAAGGCTGGCCAGGGGCTCCGGGAAGAGGAAGACTAGTTGGGACCCAGACAGGACAGGGAGGAGGAGTCAGGAAGAGGGAAGGGCTTAGGAGATGAGGCTGTGAGATACAGAAGACAGAAAAGAAAGGGCACTGAGGCAGAAGTCATCAGGAGCACAGCAGGGAACAGTCACGTGGGGATGAGGAAAGGTAGCACCCAGGGTGACACCACCAGGACCACCACATGGGAAGAGGACACATGGCCTCCACTGAGTAATGGCCTGCACAGGTCAATGATAGAAGCTTCTCATTTATTCAGGTACTTTCCAAATGGATACAATTCAAAGTAGAAAAATGAAAACATAATAAATTTTATAAAACACAGATGTTTACATCACATGATCAAATCACAGCATGCTGGAAAATGAGGCTGTCCACATAGGCACACAAAAGTCCAGTTTATTGCTCTTTGCATGGAAGAAAAGCCTCTTCATAATGGGTATTTATAAATCAGGGAGATGGAGTGTAAGTAAATGAATGTGGAAATTGTACCACCCATTCACATTTTTGCAGTGGCAGAAGCCAGTCTGGAATGGTGGCCAAGTGCACCAGGATGCTGCAATCACAATCTGCTTCTCTTCCAGGGTTGGATAGCTCTCTGATGCCCGTGGGAAGACTGGGTGAGGCAGTGGTGGTGAGATGGAAGCAAGAGAGACAGGAGGTGTTCAGAGAATCAAAGATGTCCTTGTGAAGGTGCCATCCATCTGGACAGGAGGGTCTGACCAACAACATCGAGGTCTAAAATGCTCCACTTCTCACAGGCCAGCCCAATCGTCCCTGGGAGGCATTGAGCCAACTTCCCTCACTAAAACCCACCTTGTGATGTGGGACAGTCCTACTCTTCAAGTGTAAAAAGAAAAAAAGTACAAAAAGAAAATCACTCTAAAAATAATGCTTCCCTCAAGAAATAAAATTTTAAAAAATTAGAGTGTTCAAGAGATGACTGTAGGTCTACATACCTAAAAGCAAAAAGAATCATTTAGCAAAATTAAGTCTATCCCTGAGAATTGTAAGCAACAAAAACCACATTTTATACCAACATATAACAAAATTTTGAAGATGCACAAAGCAATATACTTAATTACACCAAAATAAAAAGTGCAACCCAGGCCACATATTCAGAGAGCATGTGTCACATAGAGGGAGACATGCATAGCTCTTCAACTACAGACAAGAGGAAATCAGCAAGTCTAGTAAATACAATCTGCAGATGTTCATAATTAGCCCAGCACACAGAGACACCTTCAAGCTCAAGGAGTTTAATAAAGGAAAGCCTGTCAGTGGGGATGGGGCTGATAAGGGATGAAGTATCTGTCACCGAGAAGCACAGACAGAGTAGACAGGTGTCATGAGAGTTTGGGTGATGCTGTAGCACAGGAAGAACTCACTCTACTAGAAATATTCCAAGGTTTTGTGAAACAAGATGAAGAGAGAAAAAACTGTTTAGGCAGCTGTGCATCTTGTATGTGCCAAGCCAGGAAAGGAAGTTCAGACTCAATGAATGTGACTTGTGAGCACTACAGGACAGCAAGTTGAATCAATTGAGAGGGACAGAGCAATAAATAACAAAAGAATTTTGAGGATGACAGGCCTCATAGCAAATCCATCAAAGCTGTCACAAACCAACTGAATTTCAACAGTTTCAGGAAGTAGTGAACCTCGTACTGGTTTTCTGACTAGAAAGGGATGCTACATACCCTAAGATAAAATAATCTACAACAACATGTTCTCTTGACACATAGAGATCAGAACTTGGAAATAAGAACTTATCAGAAATATTCACAAGCCCTTTACATTGGCTCCATCATTTTGTCAAACACTGTTTTGGACCTCAGAAATACCAAACTGAAGAGCTGTGCTATTAGTGCACTGTGGAAAGAATTGGTAGGCTTAATTCAAAGTGAATGTTTTGGGTCACTTCTGTGGTTTACACAGGATGAATGAGAAGTTACATATGAGAGCAAAAGATTTTAAATTGTCAACAGATTTGGGCACGGAGACATAGCAACAGGGAGCCAACTGTTCCTGCAGCAGTCACAGAAAGGAGTGCCATGCATGATTTATGACGGGTCTCATATTCATACTTTTCCCAGAGGCTGTGCAAATGGAAGGCCACATGTTGGTGCATAGCCCTTACACCTTGTTGATTCCTATTTAAATATACAGCTGTATGAGCACCTCACACCTAGAGATCATAGAGTTTTCTACAGTCTCAACTAAATAAAGAGTAAATAAAAATTACTCTTTCCCAACCAGTAGAATTCCCCTGAGTGGGCATTGTTAGACAATACAAAAAAAAGGGAGGGCTGACATTTAAGACTGGGCATAAAGGAACGAGCTATGTCTAAACACCTGAGGAGTGTTTGTTAAACAAGTGCTAGGGTTCTCTCAGGTTTGTTCCCAGGACTTGAGGATGATCCCAGGGGCACCCTATCACACAGTGACCACCTTCTCTCCTTTGCCTTAATCTCTGGAGGGAGTGCTTTGTCCATTTGTGCTCTCGGGCTTGAAAGGTTCACGTTTCCTGCTTGAGTATCCCAGACTGGGAAGACAGGCCTGTGCCAAGGGCCCAGAGACAACCTAACCTGCAAACCCCAGTGCCAGAGCAAACAGAGCTTGAAAGGTTTCACAAACAATCCCTCAGATATCATGGCTGCTTCCATAGTGGTGAGAGCCAGTGTTGATAGTGTGGGACACACAGCCAACTGCTGTTGAGGCTCACCAATGGAAGGAAAAGTCTGAGTGGCAGTTGGTCTCCTGCTGGTCTTGCCCACGCACATGCTGATGATGCTGCACTCCTCAGCCAATCAGAAATCAGTAGGAGCATTCATGTGCATCAGAATCTGGCCCCGTCGCTTGGCAACCACTGTTGGGGAGTTCAGAGCTACCAAAGCACAGAGCTGTGCTGTTGGGGCACTGTGGAGAGACACAGTTGGCTTGACTCTAATTCTTGATTTGAGTCACTGGTGAGGTTTCTGTCCAAGCCAGTGAGAGGTGCCTCTGAGCCTTGACCTCTGCCAAGAGGAAAGGCTTTGGTGTGCTGGCTTATTATCAGGGACTCTATGGTTCCTGCACCAGCCTGAGGATGGAGTGCCTGTGCTTTAGGTGGGGCAGTTATTGTGGACTCCACTCACCCAGAGGCCAGGTGGGCTACAAAGCTGAGAGCAGGATCCAGAAGGCTGTGTGTTCCGGAATTGTGTCCAAAGTGCGGTATATGCTCGCTCATGGCCAATGTGGCATGAATGACAGTGATAAAAACAGGTAATAGAGCTGGATCCCAGGGGCAAGGGGATGTATGGGATTAGGGATCATTTCCCACACTGTGTCCACAGGATGGCCACTGAGAGTGTGAATCTCCCCTCACCAATGACGCTTGGCTTTTTCCCTCTACAATGGCCTGAGCAAGTTACATCTACAGAGCTTGGTGCGCTCCCATGCCTAGCATGTGTAGGTGAGAAGAACAACAAAACTCCTCTCCCACACATGAGGTATTCCCCTAACAGCACTTTTTGACTATTGCATGAGATTTAAGGAGCAAAATGTGGGGTAATTTCCCTATGTATTTCAGGACACTGGGCCAGCAAACTGTCATATGCTAAGTACTGTATCATGGTATCAGAAATTGGATGAACAAATATTTGTGATGGAAGCCCAGTATCAGTGTGTTAACAGGCCCACGTATACAAGGTATTTCCTGAGGGACTTCACCAGGTATCTTGGGATAGGTGGAATGTTGATGAAAGACTGTTTTTAACAGGGGTTCCAATGTCGCTGCTGAAGAGGATTTTATAGAATATTTCAACATTTTCACTCATTTCCTACTCGTCTGACTTAAAAGGCTCGCTAGGTTCCAGGACACTCAGACCAATGTTTACAAGGAAGACAGATTTTCATTCAAGCTGTCAGAGTATGGTCCTAGATTTCACCACTCAACTGTACAGTAGCAGACAGGAAGGTGCAAATTGAGAGCAGAATTGAAATTGGAGAAAGTGTCAAAGGAAAGTGAGGATCCAAAAAGTGTTATGGTCTGACTTTTCTCACTGATCATAAAAGGATGATCCTTGACTATATGGCTGTTTAGCATTTGGAGAGCACCAGCTGCAGAGCAACAAGTCTTCTCACTCAAATGTGGGGCAATCATTTTGAGATCTGTTATTGAAAATAGAATATCTCTACATATTGAAAGCACAACAGCCTCTTTTCTCAAGGCTTTTTCACGTTATCTATTTTTTTATGTATAATAATGGAGGGTCTGAATCTGTTCTTTCAAATATTTTAATGAGAATATATTTCCAATTTTTGTTAATCATTGCATATTTTTTAGAAAAACCTTAGAAGTGAAGCCCTGAATAACTTGTTTCTCTGTAGATTCTCCTCTAGAAAAATTTATATCATATTCACCCAATATTACTCCTTTTCATTTTCTTCATTTGAAGTTTGCTGTATGACAGCACAAGTGTGCATTTGAATAGATAAGAAAAGTTCTGTTGCTTTTGACATTTCTCTTTTTTGTACGATTTAACTGCTTTTCCTTTGTGAATTCTTTTTTATTCACTTTTCAATGCTTTTTTTCTTTTTTCTTTTTGAGTATCTCTTTTTTAATATTGAATATTTACCCTTATTTTTACTCTTTTTTAAATTTTTTTAAATTTTTGAACAACCATACAAGGTTTTAAGAAAATAATATAAAATGTGTATAGATTTACCCCCAAGGATTGCTCCCCAATTACCCACCCTTATCCCTCCCTTCCCCTTCCCACAATATCTCTAAAAAAGTATTATGTTGTATAACATTACACCTTTTCTGGATTTAACAAATGATAATAGACCAACTTTGTCATTGGGTATAGACCCAACCTCCACAGATGAGAGGAGACAGTCAAACCTTGGTTCTCTGGGTAAAGCTAATTTTACTCAGAATAATTTCTTTCATAGGCATACATTTACCTTCAAATGTGCCAATATCATTTTTTCTAATTGCTGTGTAAAATTCCATGGTATAAATGTACCACAATTTTTGGACCCATTCATCCAGTGAGGGATATCTGGTGTGTTTCCATAGTCTAGCAGTAGTAAATTGAGTTGCTATGAGCATAGATATTGCTGTATCATTATGATGTGCTGATACTAAATCCCATGGAAAGATACCCAGGAGTGGAATAGCAGGGTCTTATGGTGGCCTCATCCATAGCTTTTTGAGGATTCTCCACACTGCTTTCCAAAGGGGCTGTACCAGTCTGCAGCTCCATCAACAGCATGTTAGTGTGATTATCTCTCCATAGCCCCTCCAGCATCTATTATTGTTTATTTTCTTCATTTTTGCCATTCTGACTGGCATAAGGTGGTATCTTAATGTAGTTTTCACTTGCAGTTCTCTGATTACTAGTGATTTGGAGCACTTTCTCATGTATTCATTTGTGTTATCAATGTCTTCTGTTGAGAAGTTTCTATTTAACTCTTTGGCCCGTTTATTGATTGGGTTGTTTGTGTTTTTGTATTTGAGATTTTTGAGGATTTTGTAGATTGTGGATATGAGGCCCCTGTTCGAGAAATCATAGCCCATGATTCTCTCCATTTCCATTGGAAACCTCTTGTCTCTTTTGATTGTTTCCCTGGCAGTACAAAAGCTTTTTAGCTTTATGGCATCCCATTCATTGATTTTTGACTTTAGTTCCTTCACTTTAGGAGACAAGTTGAGAAAGTCTTTGTCTACTCCCAAATGCTGAAATGTTAGACCTAATTTGTCTTCCATCAGTTGCAGTGTAGCTGGTTTGATTCCTAGCTCCTTGATCCATTTTGGTTTGATTCTAATGCAAGGAGAAAGATATGGGTCTAATTTCGACTTTCTGAAAGTAGCTGTCCAGTTTGTCGAACACCAATTATTGAAGAGGTGTCTCCCCTTCATGTAATATTTTGTCCCCCTTTGTCAAAAATCGGATGTTTAAAGATTTGAGGGTTTCTTGAGCGTACATCCAATTTTCAGAATCTTTATACATTATATATTATTTTGTTAAAATGTGTATGATTGTTCAACAAATAAATTTCTCAATTAAAAAGATTTGAAGGTTTGTTTCAGGGTCTTCTATCCTATTCCCACAATGTCTAATTTGCTAAAATGGAAATATTCAGGGAATATACCACAATCAATGGAAAAGTATTTTTCATACTTATTAGAGAAATATAGGATGATTTTGGGAGCCAGAATAAGTGATGGGACATTTTCTCTAGATAACCCTGATTTAGTTGTGCAATTGTAGCATTACTTCCTTATATATTTCTGAATTAAATTTATTAAGAAATCAAGAAAATATAAATACAATTCACTATTTAATCATTAGTATACCTTTTGTAATGAAAACATTCCTACATTTATGGTTTTACTTAAGATATGTCCACCAAGGTTAAATTCATGGTCAGATGTCTTACCTGAGATGTTATTTTCAGAGTTTCTGCATCTCTTTTCTTCACATTCGAGAAATATTCTTTTACTGACAGATATAAAAATTATAAATAAAATGATTATCGTAACAATGATCTTAAAGTATCTAGCACATAAATCAAATACTAAAGGGAGAATCAGCCATAGTCAATTCTACTTCTAGAATTTGTCCTACATGCTTCAAATTTGTAAAATCCATAAACAGGTGTAAAAATAATAATGAAAGCAGAAAATGTTAAGTTGAAGCTGATGTGAAGCAGGGGCCATCATCTATTATTCTTTATTTTCTTCATCTTTGCCATTCTGACTGGCATAAAGTGATATCTTAATGTGGTTTTCATTACTCTTTTTTATTGAGAAATTTCTTATTGAACAACCATACATAATTTTTACAAAATAATATAAAATGTGTGTAGATTCTGATCATTAGAATTACCCCAGGAGCGCCCCTCTCAATTACCAAACCTTATCCCTCCCTTCCCCTTCCCACAATATCTCTAAAGAAGGATTATGTTGTATAACATTACACCTTATCTGGATTTAACACATGATAATAGACCAACTTTCTCACTGACAGGGTCTAGTTTCAAGCTAAACAGATGAGTGGAGACATTCGAGACTGAGTTCTCTGGGTTAAGCTGATTATATTCAGCCCCTCTGGAAAGCAGTATGGAGAATCCTCAAAATAATAGGGATGAGCCCACCATATGACCATGCTATTCCACTCCTGGGTACCTTTCCAGGGGATTTAGAATCAGCACATTCTAGTGACACAGCAATATCTATTTTCATAGCAGCACAATTTACTATTGCTAGACTATGGAAACAACCTACATGTCCCTTATTTGATGAATGGATCCAAAAACTGTCGTACATTTATACCATGGAATTTTACACAGCAATTAGAAACAATGGTATTGCAGCCTTTGAAGGTAAATGGATGGCTATGGAAGAAATTATGCTAAGTAAAATCATCTTAATTAGAGAACTAAGGGTCGACTGTGACTATCTCTTAATAAGTCATTTAGGCCATCTCAAAATTGCTGAGTCTGGGGCTGAAGTTGTGATCTTCATATCTCTGCATACCAGGCAGTTGATTTTATGGTCATGTATCTACTTGTCTTGCTGTAGTATGCTCTTTATTTTCACCAAGTAATGGTATACTAATAGGAAGTTTATATAAGTGGAATAGAATAAGCATTCTAAAACTTTGAAATATCATTGAGAATCTAAGTTTGTGATATTACTTACATTTCATATTTAGGAATGCAAATATTATCCATTCATAAAAAGAACTTTGATTCTAAAATATCAGGTATCTTTTCCTGTGGTTATCAGAAGTTGAAATTGAAACCTGTGCCACCTTACCACTCAGCAGCAGTCCAACCCATTTACTGTTTATTTTGCATCATGTGCTTGATAATTTGTCACAGTGGTCTGGAAGTTAACATCATCCTGCTTCGGAAGCACCCTGTATATAGAATGACATGATTGTGCAACCACCTCTGAAGCCATCTACATTTCTATGTCACAATATGAAAATACCTGAAAGAACACAGCTTGAGAGTTTTCATTCAGGCAAAATGAGAAATGTATCAGCTACAATTAGAAATTTGTACTTACTCATTCTATATCATTAAAGCATAGCTAATCATAACTTGAAAACCAAGTTGGTCATTTTGCTTTTTTCATTTGAAAACTGGACTGTTGAACCCACAGGCTGAAATGAAAATCTTAAACATGGAATTATACCAACAGTTGAAGAGCCAGCAATCTGAAAATAATTCTATCAAAATTAGTACGAAACCCTCTATGAAAGAAAATTATTATCCAAAGGAGGCATATGCTTTTAAAACATTTAAAGTGTACTTTGCTGGATGAGAAAGATCTCTTTAGTTTATAGTTTCTATTTTACAATCTATGAGGAAAATGCACATCAGTATTTTTGTTTAATTTTGGCTGTTGGAAATCAAAGACCTTATGGCTAACTGAAAAATTTGAAATACCTTTCTGTATTTATAATTAATTTTAATGCAATTAATCCACAAGCTGTAATCACACCATTAGGTACAGTGCATGTTCTGTTGTTTCTCAGCTCCCTTCCAATGTACAATATTTCTTCTTACACTGCAACGGGCTAAAAAGTTGACAAATTAAATGTGAAGCCATTGACCTGAATTTCATTCAAAAATTTTTTTCTGTTCCTTCAAAGGCATTTGTGACATGAAACAATTGTAAAAGACACATTAGCTGTCATTTGGGAAATTCATAACAGTAACAAATAACAATATCCAGCACTGTCTATGTCTAATTTTCATACATTCTCTAAATCTAAATATATATTAATTGAAAAAGTTAAATCATAAATTATCTTCAACTAAAATGAAAGGAAATTTCTTTGTCATTGTCATTCAGAGCCCTTTCTTTAGTAATTTTAAGAAATAAAATTTAAATTCAAACAAAGAGTAGAATGGCAATAAACATTTTATGTTAATTTTGATTTTTGCATGGCAACATGGATTCTGTGATTATTTTTCTGCATATGAACATTCCATAAATAATGACAACTAAATCTGTAGAACATCATCAACTACAATCAAAATTCCAATATCATGATTTCTCAAATGCAAGAAAAGTATCTTAACCAGATTGAAATCTATAATGCGTTGATAATCTGTGAAATCGATATTCTTGTGCTATTTTACTTTATCCAGATGTTATTATTATTAAGTAGAAGACACAGTAATTATCAAGGAGTTATCAAGTTGGGGTTTTTTTATTGTATTTGTAAATCCTCTGAAGAGATTTTTTTTGAGATAACTGTGAAGCCCTGATTCAAAGCTACTTCTTCAAACATTGGTTTCTTTGGGTGAGGAAAGAGGCATAGAAATGCTAACCAATAATAGTTAATAATAACAAAGCTTAAAGAAAGTTTTCAATTTAAATTGGACTCATTGCAAAGTCCTTGATCTTCCTTTCCTACCAAGTTTCTCTGAGCTACTAATATAACTAAGGTGTATAGTCTTTGCCTAGCATGAATGAGGTCCTATGTTCCATCTCCAGCCCAAAAATCCCACCACACCCCTGATCCCTGAAAGCAGATATAGATATTTGGAGTAAAAAAGAAAAGGAAGTGTATAGTTTTGTGGAAAAAACTTAGACAGTGTTCAATAAATTTGAAGTTTGCTTTCATTTTCATAAGACTTTTCTGCATTATGCCTGTGCTTTTGGCATTCCAGAAGTGGTGACATTCCTGATTCAAATGGAATAAATATCTGTGACAGTGACAACAGCACCGCTCTGATTAAGGTAGATGGTAGTTGAAGTTTTCATCAGGGGATTGATTTGATTTATATTCTTTGAAAGAAAATACATTTCTTTCAAGTGTGGCCAGTTGTTGAAGGCTGTGGTCTCTACATCTCAATTTCTTTGATTTGATAATCTCTTATTGGTGCCATACTGACAGGCTGCGCAGTGCCAGGAAGAATGTGCCAGAATTTTGCTAGAGCATGGTGCAGATCCAAATGTGAAGGACACCAGTGACAACTCTGCTCTTCACTATTCTGTCTACAGTAAGAACACAGGGATGGCAGCAAGTCTGATTTTGCACAACGCAATCATTGAAACAAAGAACAAGGTATAGCTGAATAAATTTTATTTCCAGTTTTGAATATTGATTTCTTCTAGCATTGATACACAAAGAGTCAAATTATCCTCTTTGAAGTTCATGCTTCTGTGAGAAACTAGTTTTAAATAAGTTATATCAAAGGTTTCACTTTCAATTGTAATTCTTTCAAGGAATTACTTAAGTATAAATTTGACTT
>PVKS010042947.1:0-15156 GCA_004027875.1 Aplodontia rufa | reverse complement strand
AGAGAGGTGACCTGCTAAGCAGATCAGGAGGTGCGTCACCTAAAGGCCTGCACCTGGAGCCCAGCAAAGGTCACCACGGCCAGCAGCACCATCAGGACCCACAGGATCTGTCAGCTCATCCTCGACCTCAACCACGTTAGTTAATGTCACCTGTGCTAGTGATCAACTCCAGACCCTCAGTGGCTAGATGTGATCAAAGCTTACCACGCTCTGTGAGCCTCCCTCTGCTGGTCTCTGCAGTGGTCTCCGTTCCCCCATAAGGGGCCCCTCCCTCACCCCTCCGCCTCTGCTTTCTCCCTCTCCACCCCTCTGTTTCCAAATGTCTTCCTGTCTGAGTGTATCAGCTATCTGCTGCTGAGTAACAAATGAGCCCTCCCCTGAAGCTCAGTGGCTTGCAGCAGCTGCGTATGGTCTCGCGATTCTCCTTTGTGTTGACCATGCGGTTCTTCTGCTCCACCGTTGTTGGAGGACGGGTCACCCCTGTCCTCCTTGTCCGGCCCTGGCAGCGGTCACCTGCCTCCTGTCCTCAGGCCCTCACCTCTTCTAGACACCTGGTGTCCGTGGAATCAATCACGCATGCGGGGAGCAGCCCCATTCCAGGCCCACCTGAGCCCTAGCAGGAGTCAGCACCTTGCTCCTGGTCATGGGTGGGTGACATCCACTGGTGGCTGGAACGTTTGTTTGTCCGTTCTCCAGTCTTGAACTCTTAGGTCCTGTCACATCTTTGCCGTGGCCCACAATGCTGCCAGTGGGCTTGGGAGGTGGATTGGTCGGGGTTCCCCAGAGAAACAGAATCAGTGGTGTGTGTGTTTGTGCAGCCGGGGAGACCAAGGACTTGGCTTGTGTGATCCTGGGGGCCAAGTTCAAATTCTGCAGGTCTGCCTGGCGCGCTGCAGACCCAGAAGGAACCGACACTGCAGTCAAGTTCAACCCATCTGGAGACAGAATTTCATCTGGGTCCAGAGACCCCACTTTCTTTCTCTTACGGTCTTCAACCGATTGAATATGGGCTACTCGCATAGCCTGCTTTACTAAGTTAGCTGGGTTTGTTTTTGTTTTGTAAGAGAGAGAAAGAGAGAATTTTATTTATTTTTCCATCTGGTCTTTGTTTCTCCCACACTTAGTTGTGTATGCGGCACTGGGGTTTGAACCTGGGTCCTTGCACTTGCCAGGCAAGCGCTCCAACCACTGAGCCACCTCTCCAGCCCCTAAAGTCACTGATTAAAGCATTAATCTCATTTTAAAAATACTCTCACAGGAGGCTCCTTCCAGGGTGCTGGTGTGAGAGCTGCCCTGGGGTCGTGAGGGGTTGACGTTGCTGCTGCCAGCCTTAATCAGCAGAACCAGGAGCTCCCTGCCTCCCTCTTCCAGTAGGAAAATGTGCCTGTCTCCTCCGTCCCTGCCCTACACCCTCTCTGCACCTCCAAGCACTCAGCTGGTCCCTCCAGGGAACCAGAAAGAGCTGGCTCTTTGCATCTCCTCCATGTCCTGCCTGTGTACCCTGAGGACTGACTGAAGGACTGAAGTTAGACTCTAGGGAGGACTTCCGAACATACAAAGCTTGGGAGGAAGAGGGAAAGGCTTCCATCCCAAAAGGAACTCAGCCTTCAGCACCTCCCAAGACACCTTGCTTTCTCCTCTCCCTGCTCCTGTCCCCTGCTGCAGTTCCCTTCCCTGGAGGTAGAGGGAAGGAAAAGTCAAGGATGATGGATTGAAAGGGGCAGACAGTCAGGGTCAGAGGAGGAACCGCAGGACTGGAAGGAAGAGGCACTGAAATAGCAGAGAGAGAGCAGAGGACCAGGGAGGCCACAGAGACAGACAGGGAAATCCAGGGACCTAAAACCATATGGCAGGGGGTGGAAGAAGAGAGACAGAGGTGGAAAGTGGAGCACCCACCCCCGCATCGGGGCACAAGGCCAGATGGAGGCGGTGGGTGAGAGGGACCAGGGCTCAAGAGAGGGAAGACAAGAGGGCAGAGACCTCACGGGTGGGCGAGGTGGGGGTGGAGACACAGGAGGAAGGAGACCCAGAGAGGAGGCCAGAAGGCACAGAGAGCCACTGCCCCCTGCAAGGTGCAGCAGGTTCAGACAATAAGGGTAGAAGGGCTGGAAAATAGAAGTGGAGAGAAAAGGGGGGCAGGGGTCTTGCGGTGGGAGAATCGCAGCCCTGTGCTCCGCCCCACCCCAGGGGCCAGCCAGGTCCTCCAGTGGCCTCTGCTGAGCCGTGGCTAATGGTATGATTGCTTGGTGGGGCGGGAGGGAAGGGGCCGGTGACAAATGAGCCTCCTGAGTCGTGGCTGCTGTGATGGATGGCCGGGCACTGGGCGCAGGGGTGGGGGCAAGATAAATGTCTCCTTCTCCGGGGGCCAGGGAGGCAGGGGGCCAGGGAGGCAGGGCCGGGTCTACACTGAGGGCCTGGTGTGGGGGACAGGCAGGCAGAAGCCAGGAGCACGGGAGGGAGGCGGTGGCTCAGAGAGAGGGAAAGGAGCAAGGGAGAGAGTCCAGAAAGAGGGGGACAGTGCAGAGGGACAGGGGGACAACAGGACACACAGCCACACAGCCCAGGCAGAGAGACTGAGGGGCCTCCTCTCCCCCATGCCCTAAGCAGAGACACAGATCTGCGGAGTCCAGCGGTAAGGGAGGAGGGACAGAACCTGGGACTTCCGGGATGGCAGAGAGACAGGCGCAGAGCTGATGACAAGAGGGGAAACTGAGGCTGGGAGCTGGCAGGACAGACAGGACACAGGGGGCCCAGGCAGGTGCATGCTCACTCCAGCTGTTCCCACAGCTGCTGAGAGCGATCCTGGGGTCCACTGGGGATCCCTGTGGGTCATACAGTCACAGTGGTCTGAGCACTGGCAGGGGTCAAGGAGGGCGAGGGGTCCTGCCCAGGCCACCAAGGGATCAGCCCAGCCTGGGCGGGGAAACCTGTGCCAGGGAGACCCAGCAGGGTGGGCATGGCCCAAGGTCTTCCCTCTGAGAATTGGTGCACCTGGGCTAGCGGGCTGGTGCCCTTCCAGCCTGGTTGGTGACGCACACACACAAAGACTCGCAGACTCGCACCCAGAGAGCCGCTTGAACCTGAAGATGCTGCCATACACCTGCCCCACCACCCTCACGGAGCATGCAAGCGTGGGACACCAAGCAGCGCCAGGCCTGGTGCCACCTGCCCTCTCCCTTGGGAACAGTACAAGGAGGGTGTAAGGGACGAGGCCTGAGTTCAAGAAGAGAGAGCCCGACAGGACTGCGTGTGTGCATGTGTGTGCCTCTGTGTGTGCACCTATATGTGTGCGTGCCCGTGTGTGCCTGTGTGTGCCTCTGTGCGTGTGCCCGTGCCTGAGTGTGCGTGTGCATGCATGTGTGTGCCTCTGTGTGTGCCCGAGTGTGCCTTGCGTGTGTGCCTGTGTGCCTGTGCGTGTGTGCGTGTACGTGTGTGTTAGGGGACTCACTGGGGGAAGGCACAGAGCAGGAGCGCGCCTCCCTCCTCCCGCTAGTGGCTTCCTCCGCCATCAATTCCTCTCCCAGACACTCTTATTTCTCCCTGTCCACCGTCCCATCCCTTTGGTTAATTAAAAAGATTTATGCCCACAGCCCAGGCTCCCTGTGGGGGGATGGAGGGTGGGTCTGAGCTCAGAACAACTGCAAAGCAACTCTGGCTTGGTAGTGCTCCCCGCCCTGTCCACTCCCTCGCAGGGACTGTCTACTCCCCACACCTTGCTCAGCAATCAGCTCAGGCAAGCGCAGGGGCAAAGGTGACTCCCCCAGCCCCTCCCACCCCAGGATGCTAATGGAGGCTGGGAGCCCAGGCCCCTGGATCCTCACCCTGAATCTCAGCGAGGGGAGGCCAGGGTGGGGCAGACAGAAGAGCTTTGCATCTTTAATTAAAAAGTGATTTAAATTAATTTTCTGCTCCAAAACCCCTATCTGGGGGGCGGGTGTGCACAGCACTGATTAAGGGCTCTCCAGACCCGGTCCCCTCTGCCTGCCTTAAACAGCTAGCATCTCCAGCAGGACAGTCATGAGGGGGTCCCGACCCCAGATTCCCAGGGAGACCCCTGCAGATGGCCACAGAAGGGAGGGTCAGCAGGGTGTCCAGGGTGCCAGAGGACAAAGAATCAAGGAGCGAAAGAAAGGACAGGAGAGAGGAAGAAAGAGACAGAGACACGGAGACAGGGATAGAGAGAGCAGCTAGGAGGGGCTGAGTCCTGCAGAGGGAAAGGGGGCTTCCAGGACCAGGTCACCTTCCCTTCCCTGTCCTCCCTCCAGAGCCTCCCATCAGGAAGTGCTGCTGCTGTCTAACCCCAATCCCTGATGCTATAACTCCACTCTTCGGTGCTCACCCCTCCCCTGGGCGTGGGTGGTTTTATTTTATTACCAGGGGATGAGGATGAAGGCGCAGGATGTGCTGTTTATGAGGGTCATAAAACCTACCTTCAGAGCCCCGCAGGGGTGCGCGCCTCCAGCCAGCTCTCAGCCCCCTCCCTGTGTCTCTTGTGTCCTCTGAGCCTCTATCCCTGCTCTGGGTATCTGTCTCCCTCCTCTGAGTCTCTGCCCCTCTTTCTGTGGGTGTTGCTCTCCCTCTGGGCTTTCCCCCCCTTTCCCTGGGTCTCTGTCCCTTTCCCCCTGGGCCTTTCCCCCCTTTCCTTGGATCCCTGTCCCTCTCTCGCTGGGCCTTTCCCCCTTTCCCTGGGTCTCTCTACCCAGCCATCTCAGGATCTGCATCCCCGTCTCGGTTCCCCCTCTCTGGGTTTCCACTGCTCCCTCTGAGGCAGTGGTTTGTGCCTCTCAGGGGTCAGGGCTCTCTTATTGCTGATGGTCCAATCCATGGGGCACCTCCTGGAGAACACCAAGACCACGTGCATGGTTCCCATGCTGCTTTAGAGGTTCTCAGGTCTCCCAACACCCACTGGACTCCCCTGCAGGAGTCCGAGGACCACCGAGGATAAGGCCCCCTTGTACCGAATGCCCCTGCCATGCAGAGCCCCTAGTCCCAGTACCTAGGGAGGCGGAGGCAGGAGGATCACAAGTTCACAGACAGCCATAGCAACTTAAACAGAAACTAGAAAGGGCTGGGGATGTGGCAGGGCACCCCTGGGTTCATTGGGTTGAGTCCCCAGCACACACACACAGCCCACTGCAGGGACTGACTCAGGTTCTCTGCCCCTGTCCCTCTGGCCTCTTCGCCCCGCCCTAGGGCTGGGGCACCTGCTGTTGGGTGGCTGCACAGGGCTCCCTGCCTCACTTGCGGGTCTCACAGGCCCTGTGCTGGCCCGCAGAAGCTGCCCCATGTGTGCTCTTGCCACTTCCAGGCCTTGCTTTCCACACACTGAGCACGGTCCCCGCCCCGCCACTAAGTGAAATGGGAGCTCGGTGAGGCTGGGACGTTTGTCTTTTGTTCCTGCCTCATCCTGGACACCACGCCTCACACACAGGGGACTCCACAGATTGCACTGTACAAATCCTCTTCTTTATCTCACCAGACTGCGCCTTTCAAAGCTGTGGACCTTCCTCCAACCTCCATGTCACCAGAGGCTCATTCGCCCTGAAATCTGGAGCCCACAGCCTGGCCGAGAGCTGGCGGGGACTTCAGACGAGGCCTTCCAACAGGCAGGAGTGGAGCTGGGCAGAAGCACAGAGGGCGTGGAGGGGCACGAGGGTGCACACACACACTCACCATGCTCACTACAGCCAGAGACAGCACAGGTTCGCTCCTGCGCGCGCACGCACACCCAGGAATGGTCCAACAACCAAACATGCGCTCGCACACTGCTGGGAAGACGGACAGAGGTGGGGACACACACACACACACACACACACACACACACACACACACACACGCAGGGCAAGGCACGCAGGCCCAGAGTGCCCTTGTCCCCCAGGGGAGGGGCGAAGAGGGCCCGGGCAAGAGGAGAAACTGAATCACAGGAGTTGGTGCCTCCCTGCCTCCGAGCCTCTGATTCGGCCTCCGCTGGGCAGAGGCAGAGAGAGCCGGGACGCAGCAGAGGAGGGAAGGGTGGCAGGAGAAGTCGCGGCCCCAGGCGGCGCAGGCCGAGGGGCGCTGAGGCGGGAGGCGGGAGGCGGGGACCGGCGGCCCGGGCGCCCCGGGAGCCTGCGATACAAAGGCCGCGGGGGGCGGCGGCGCGCGCGGGGCGGGGAGGCGGCGGGGGAGGCGGCTCGGCTCCCGCCCCGCCCCAGCCGCCGGCGGACAGCGGGTTAAGCATCTCCGCGGTGGAACTTCCGGATGTGACCACAGAGAGACCGGAGAGGGGAGCGAGCGCGGCACCGCGCCGGCCGCCGCCGCCCGCCCCGCCGCTGGGAGCCGCCCCCGCCCCGCCGCTGGAGCCGCCCCCGGCCCCGGGCCGCTCGGCTCGGCCGCGTCGCCCTCCGGCCCCCAGGGCGGCCCCGGGGCGGGGACTCGGGCGCCCTCGGCCGCGATGAGCCCCTGACCCCGCGCGCCGGCGGGCTCCATGCTCCGCGCCTGCCGCTGACGGCGGCGGGGTGGGGGCCCCGGCACCCGCCTCCCGCCACCCCCGGCGTCCGCCCGCGGGCCCTGGGGGCCGCCGCCCCGGGCTGCGCCCTGCCCTCCCCCCAGCCTCTGGAGGACCTGGAGCGGCGCCCGGCGTCAGCCCATGGCCCGGAGGGTAGGAACCAGGGCGGGGACCCTGCGCCCCGGCCGGCTTCGCGTCCCCAGCCCGCACCTCCCACCGGGGCTCCGGCCCCACGAGCCCTTCGCGCCCGCTCCACCCCTTTCTCTGCCCCTGGGTGTCTCCCTCTCTGTCCCTCATCTCCCACCCCTTTCTGCCGCTGAATCTGCCCCCTGCGTCCCTCTCTCTGGCCCCTCTCCCTGACCGTCAGTGCCGCCTCTTTCTGTTCCCGGGTCTTCTCCCTCTCAGGCCCTTTATCCCTATCCCCCATCCAGCTCTTCCTTTTCTGCTCTCCGCTCACCTCCTCCCTGATCTGCTGTTGTCTGAGCCTCAACCCCAGGGCAGGGCTGACGACGGTGCTGGCAGAGGTGGGGCTCTGCGGCTGCTGGACAGGGGATTCTCTTTTTTTTCTTTTTTTTTGGGGGGGGTCCTGGGGAGGGGAGAGATAGAAGGGGACAGTAGAGGACGTGAGTGAGTACCAGCTTTGGCAGGGTGGGACAGGAACGTGACAGGAAGACCCCACTTTACATAATGTGATGAGCAGCCGGGAGCACTTGGATTCAACTTCAGGGCTCTGGAGAAGTTTGAAGAGGAAGCAGAAGAGGGAGAGGGGTAGAGAGACTGGCAGAGCCCTGGGCAAATAAGTCTGGCCAGGGTGGGAGGTGGAGCAGGCAGGAGCTCTCTTGTGCTCCCTTTAGCATCTTGGACCCTGACCTGGTGATGGGAAGGTCCCTCCACTTCCCAGGCATCGGGGATTCTCAGAAGCCTCACCTCAAGCTCTTTGGGACTGTTTGCACAAGTGTGCACCTGGCATGGGTTATCCTGTGCTGTTTCATTCATCTGTGCACTCATTCATTCATGTGCCTGGTGTTTGGCTGTGTGTGTATGTGTGTGTGCGCGCGCGTGTGTGGGGGCCTCTTGGGTAATTTGGGGGAACGGTACCCGAAGCCTGCATGTTATAAGGGATGTGCACCAAAGTGTATACTGGAGGTGTTTGGGTGTGACCCACACGAGCGTGCACGTGGGCTGGGGCACATGGCTGTGTGCTGTGCCAATTGTCAACACATTCAGACGTTGCATATTTGATTATTGAAACGAAATGGAAGTGGCAGAAGACTGGGTGTGTGCACGTCTGTGTACAATGCACAATGGGAGGTGTCCCCCTGAGAACCCCCTATCCCACCACACCCCATCTCTCTCCTCTGGCATCTCTCTGTGCCTCTGAATCTGTCTTCTTCCCTCCCCCTGCAGTTACCCGCCAGACTGTCCCTGACCCCCACCCCGACCTCTGCGTCACCCTGCCCACACATCAGGCATCCCTGATGGGACATTTTTCACAGTCCAGGGCTCAAGGGAAGGCCCTAGCACAGAACTCTCAGTTCCACCCAGACAGCTCCTTGGGCATTGGGGGAATTAAGGGACGAGGGGCACTTGGGGACAGAGGGTACATCTCCCCAGGAAGGGAGGCTCTTTGGCTGGTGGCTGAGTCTTGGGGTCACTGACTCTCCCTGGGTCTCCGCCATCTCGACTTCCCCCAGTACGATGAGCTGCCGCGCTACCCAGGCATCACAGATGGTGCAGCAGCCCTGGCTGGTTTCCCTGAGGCAGTGCCTTCGGCTCCCAGGGCCTACCGCCCCCACCGACCTCCCCCACCCCCGGCCCCAGGCTTGGACAGCGAAGGCCTGAGGAGGGAGAAGGATGAGATCTACGGGTGAGTGGGAGGCTCCCGGGTTCTGTCTTTCTGTGTCTTTGGCTGTGGTCTGTCTGGGTCTGTGTCTCTGCATGTCACAGGCTTTCTGGGTTTCTTTTCTTTCTTTCATTTTTGTTTTTTTAAGAGCGAGAGGGACAGTGAGAGAGAGAGAGAGAGAGAGAGAGAATCAATTTCATTTAGTTTTTCACGTGCCTTTCGTTGCACCGACACTTAGTTGTGTACGTGGTGCTGGGGCTTGAACCCACGTCCCTGCGTGTGCCAGGCAAGTGTTCTACTGCTGAGCCCCTGCTCCGACCCCCTTTCAGGGTTTCTTGTCCCCTCCTAGTTACTCCGCACCTCCCCTCATGAACTCTGCTTTCCTGCCTCCCCCAGACACCCGCTCTTCCCGCTGTTGGCCTTGGTCTTCGAGAAATGTGAACTGGCCACATGTTCACCCCGAGATGGGGCTGGCACTGGGCTGGGCACACCCCCTGGCAGCGATGTCTGCTCCTCCGATTCCTTCAATGAGGACATTGCAGCCTTTGCCAAACAGGTGGGCAGCCCCGCCCAGGCAGCACCAGGAGAGCCAGCAGGGAGGGGCAGAAGGGAGAAAGGATGTCTCTTGCCAGCCCCTCTTTTCCCTTCCAGATCCGCTCGGAGAGGCCTCTCTTCTCCTCCAACCCAGAGCTGGACAATCTGGTGAGACCTGGACTCTCCCCAGTGCCCCCTCCAAGGGACTCTCCTATCCTGCCCTCCATACCTCTTGGGTTGGTTGAGGGGATGCAGAGAAGTGACCACTGGCCCAAGTCCTCAAACCATGACAAGTGTCACCTACTTGCAACAGCGTAGCACCTAGAGTTTGAGAATGGAGTGGTGGCCAAAGCTCAGATCCCTGCTGTGACTCTCGCTCAATCTATGAGCCAGGGCAGGTGGTGCCAGCTTGCTGTGCCTCAGGTCCTGGTCTGTAAAGGAGGGGAGAGAAAGGGCAGGGGGAGAAGAGGAAGGAGGGATAACACCTTGTGTTCCCTCCAGGGCTTTTGGCAAAGGACTCTGGGAGATGTGGTTTGCAGGTGAAGGGTGGGAAGACGAGGGCCGGGATGGGGCGTGGGTGCCCTGCCTGTGCCCACAGCTGCCTCTTGTAGTGGACGAGGCTGCTTCCCTCTGTCCCTCGCCCGCCTGCCTCTCTGATTCTAGGTCTCCGCCTCTGCTCCATTTTTCTCATCCCTGTTGTCTCTCTTGCGTTCTCTCTGTCCCTCTGTCTCGGTCATTCCCTGTCACACTCTGTTTCTCGGCTTCTCTCCCCTCCACCTCCCACCCTTTTCAGATGATCCAGGCCATTCAAGTGCTCCGGTTCCACCTGCTGGAGCTGGAGAAGGTGAGTGCCCCCAGCTGCCCACAGCCCACCAGCCCTGCCCCTGTCCCCACTGGAGCAGAAGCAGAATGCTGTCCCCATCCCTGTGTACCCCAGCCCTGGCCCCCGGGTGGCGCCCCCAGTACCCCGGTGCCCCCCCAGGTCCACGACCTGTGCGACAACTTCTGTCACCGCTACATCACCTGCCTCAAGGGAAAGATGCCCATCGACCTGGTCATCGAGGATCGGGATGGTGGCTGCAGGGAGGATCTTGAGGAATACCCGGCCTCTTGCCCCAGCCTCCCAGACCAGGTAGGCCCCGGACAGGGTGCTGGGAATCACCCAGCAACCAGAGTCAGGGCCCAACCCCAGCAGAAGGGCGCACGCCACACCATAGCTCCTCGGACATGGGGTACTGGTCAGGGGCAGCACGGCACACGCCAGCTGCACAGACGCCAGACGCCTGCAGACGCCTCCCACTGGCTCAGCTGCACCCACGCAGGCTCACACACAGCTACCCAAACTCAGGTAGTCACTTCCACTCTGCAGATCCCCGGCCTGAAACACCCTTACCCCTCCAGCCACACAACTCGGATCCTAGGCCTGACTCAGCTCCACCATGCTAGAGCGAGTGTGGGCAGCCCGTGCACGCACACTCCAGGCCCAACAGACTCTGGATGCAGCCACAGCCTAAAACCCCGGGACACTGCCACGGACACCCAGACGCAGCTGCGCTGACTCCGACCATCGCGATGCTGCGCGTGCGCACACGCGAACCGCCCCCCCCCCGCACGTGAGGCCAAGTACTGCTGTACGCATGCGCACAGAGCGCTGTCCCACCCAACAGCTGCAGGGCCAGTTTCATCCGCCTGGGGTTGGAAACAGACCCCCAGCCTGGGATGCAGACACGCAGAATCAGATCCAGTGAAACAAGATAACGTGGCACTGTCTTGGATATCATGACACCGTTTCCTCCACCACCTAATAGCTCCGTGGGTCCCTGCCTGCCTGGCTAGGGACAGAGACCATGAAGCTTTGGGGGGAATGTCACAGCCAGACGTCTACACTACCAACATGCCCAGCGCGATCCAGCACAACACGAAGTCGGATGCAGGCGCACGGCACAGCTTCAGGACCTGGGACACCAGCCGCCGAGCTAGTCCCATAATACACACACTCCAGCAAAAAGCCCAGTGTGTGGTTGGTACCAACTCTTCAGGAGGCTCCCATTCAGACTCCACAGAGCCTCAGATGCTCTCGCGTGACCTTCAGCCGCAGTCGCACCACCCGGTTGTCCTCAAAGAGTTGTGACCCACTAATTAAGTGTATAGCCTTGCCAGGCATGTCGGTGCACACCTGTAATCCCAGCAACATCGGAGGCTGAGGCAGGAGGATTGCAAACTAGAGGTCAGACCCTGTCTCCGAATAAAAGGGCCTGAGGAGATAGCTCAGCTCTAGAGCTCCTGCCTAGCGCGCAGGAGACCCTGGGTTCCCTCCCCAGCTGTAAGAAAAACAGAGCCTTATAATGCTCACCAGAGTCAGATGCAGCCGCACGGCTAAGGCGGAGGCAGACACCATCGCGTTCACGAGGCCACAAGTCACAGCCACACCCTCTCTGGGGACCACCATGCCCTCTTGGCACCCGCAGGCACAACAGTCAGACAGGACGTGTTCACTTACAGGCCGCATGAGGGTCTGAGGACAGCTTCAAGCACAGCAACTTGGATGCACTGGCACCATCTGTCAGATCTGGCCCAGAAGAGCAGCAGGTGTCAGCCGCGGCCATGCTCACAAGCTTCCAGACCCACGCAATTCTGAATTGTACCCAGCTCATCCTAAAACGCACCCAATTGCACAGTTCCACACAGATTCATGGAGTCTGGGGAAACTCCTCTGGGCCCCAGCGCTGGGTGGTGTGGGAGGGGCTGGGTACACAATGGGTGGGCTTGAGCTCCAGTGGGTACCCTGCGTTCAGCAACCACAGGCAGAGGCTTGCACCCTGAAGTCTGAAGGATGGGTGGGGCAGTGGGTGCCACAACTAGGTGCCAGGGCTGCCTGACAGTTGCTGAGACCTTTGGTAGAAGGACACAGCGAATCCACAGCCATTTGAAAGAACTCCGCCCAGGCTTAAGTCAAACGACAGAAATTCTGATGCAGTGGCTGTGAGTGGGTTGGCCTCCTGGGTCCCAGCTGGGACATAGGAAGAATCTAACACTGTCAAATTCCTAAAAGTGTCAGAGTTTGGGTAAAGAAAACACAGCCCCAGCCAGACATAGCAGCACATACCTGTAATCCCAACTACTCAGGAGGCTGAGGCAGGAGGATCATGAGTTTAAGGCCAGCCTCACCAACTTAGTGAGACCCTGTCTCAAAATTTAAAAAAAATAAAATATATGCTTAGCACTAGAGCACATGCCTAGCATGGGGAAGGCCCTGGATTTAATCCCCACTACTGGAAAAAAGAAAACAGTCCCAAAGCCCCTTATCTGCCATTTTGAGACCATAAAATATCTGAAATCTCAAACGTTGGGCTTTTTTTCTTCAGAAATTCAGTGCAAACTCATTTGGCAGCAAAATCTGACCTGAACTAATGGGAGGCTATTTATAGCCTTTATTTATTCCACTTAGTTAAATATCCATCCATTTTGCTACAGAAATGTTAATGAGTTTGGTGAGGAGGTTTTGGCCCAGACCCTGCTGGAGGCCATTAGGAAATGCACCGTGTGAGAAGTTGTGAACCCTGAATTTCCCCTCGCCGGAGGCTTTCTGATTCCTGGGCGATTGCTGTCACCTTCACATAAATTAGCTTACTGAACACACAGTGAAGTGAGTCCGTTACTGTTCTCCATTTTCCAGTCGAGGAAACTGAGGCACAGAGAGGTCAAGCGACCTGCCCAAGACCACATAGCCAGTAAAGAAGCAAAAACAAGCTTCAGCTCTAGGAGTCCCAGCTCCAGAGCATGCGCTCACTGTGCTGTCCTGTGCCCCAGGTCTCGGCATCCACTCCCAACTCATGTTTTCTAGAATAATATGTGGATCAGAGACCATGAGGACAGCGGGTCTGTACATCTGGGGACTCCAGGTCCATCCAGCGGGGGCCTGGCCTCCCACAGTGGGGACAACTCCAGCGACCAAGGTGAGAGACTCGGGAGGTGGAGGAGGAACATGGGAGTTGGTCTGAGGATTGAATTTAGACTGCAAGTAGGACTTCCAGAGGGGCATAGCTGAGGTGTGGTCTCTAAGGTGAGGGTTCTGGGGTCCTCTGGTCCTCTGCTCTTCACTGTTCACCAAGGCAGCATGCCTGTGTCCCTTCAGGAGACGGGCTGGACACAAGCGTGGCCTCTCCCAGCTCTGGAGGAGAGGATGAGGAGCTGGACCAGGAGCGGAGGCGGAATAAGAAGAGAGGGATCTTCCCCAAGGTGGCCACCAACATCATGAGAGCCTGGTTGTTCCAGCACCTCTCGGTGAGGCCCAGAAAGGTTAGGGGGCTTGGTCAAGGTCACACAGGCAGGAGTGGGTTCAGATGCAGGCAGTCTGGCCTTAACCACTTTGCCACCCTTCCTCATGAAGATAGGCAGAAGAATTGAGGCAGGGAGAGGCTGAAATAGAGGACAGATGTGGGGAGAGCGATCTGAGTGAGACAGAGAGTGAGGCTCAGGAGAGAGACTCAGAAAAAGAGCAACTCAGCAGCGGGAGGGACTGAGTCAGGCACAGGGGGACAGCCCCACCGCAGCCGCACACAGGTGTGGGGACAGGTGGGGCTGGGAACGGGGGAGAGGTGCACACGGGGGGGGGGGCACTGACTGGGAGATGGGTCTGGGTTTGCCTCCCTCCTGATGGGGTCCCTTCAGGGTGGAGCAAGCCCTCCCTGATGAGAGTCAGCCCTGATCCTCTGATGGCTGGAGGAGGCCGGGCCACGCGGAAGCCTGGGCTTGCTTGGCTTCCCTGGGGTAGGGGAGCCCCCAGCCGCGGAGACTGCGGGCTCTCCCTGCCCCTACTCCCGCCCAGCCTGCAGCCATCCCTGGACCCCGCGAGCTAGGCCGGGTCTTGGGGACCAGAGGGCACCTGGGCAAGCAGAGTGACTCTTGCTGGTGGCCGCAGCACCCGTACCCCTCGGAGGAGCAGAAGAAACAGTTGGCACAGGACACGGGACTCACGATCCTGCAGGTCAACAATTGGTGAGTGGCCAGGAGGGTTGTGGGCCAGCGCCGGGTGGGAGGCCGGGCGCTGTCCGCGGTGCTGAAGGAGCCCCGAGCCCCGCAGAGCCTCTACCCCGCAACGCTTGCCTCCTCTACCGCCTGCCTCCTCTACCGCCTGCCTCCTCTACCTTGGTCCTCTCCTCCGGCTCTGCGTGCTCATCCATCCCTGGCCCTGTCCTGCTCTCCCCACCCACCACCTTTTTAAAAGAGAGATAAAGAGAAGGAGAGAATGCATTTTATTTCTTCCTCCGGCCTTTGCTGCTCTCACACTCAGTTGAGTGCGTGGTGCTGGGGTTGGAACCTGGGTCCTGGCGCGCGCCGGGCAAGCGCTCCAACCGCTGGGCCATCCCCAGTCCCTCCCGCTCCTTCTTACACGCCCTTCCGCTCCCATGACCCATCCCTAGGTTCATTAACGCCCGGAGGCGCATCGTGCAGCCCATGATCGATCAATCCAACCGCACGGGTACAGACAGGGTGGGGAGGAGGACCTGCGGCTCTGAGAGGCGCCGGGGGCGGGACGGGCCCTCCTGGGCGCAGCCTACTCTCCCAACCCTCCTCGTAGGGCAGGGCGCAGCCTTCAGCCCAGAGGGCCAGCCCGTTGCGGGCTACACGGAGACGCAGCAGCCTGTGACTGTCCGGCCGCAGGGTAAGGCCCCACCCCACGCCAGTCCCACCCCCTCCAACCTAAAGGTGCCCATTTTTGAGACTCAGCTCATGGATCACTTACAGAGGGGGAGAGGAGGATGCCCGTGCGGATTTCCCAGTCCCGACCTTTTCTTCAAAAGCTTCCTTCTTCCCGGTTCAGTCAACCACAGGGGAAGGCGCCACTTTTTCTTCAAGGACCCTCTTAAAGCTTGACTCAGTCCTGGTGGGGCAGCCCGGGTGAAGGACGGAATGGGAGAGGCTTAGGGGCATCTGTGGGTGGCAAGAGCACTGACCTTCCTCTCTCCCTCCCAGGCTCGGTCGCAATGAGTCTGAACGTAGAAGGACAGTGGCATTACATGTAGAGGCTGCACTCCGAAGCGTGAGTGTCCCTGTGCACTGAGCAACCCGCGAACCTTCGCAAGGACCCATGCTCCAGCCGTGGGTCTGCCCACAGCAGGGGCTGCCTGGGGCCCTGAACTCAGGGTTCTCCAAGGCTGGGGCAAAGATGATTCACGGCTCAACCCGCCCGCCTATGCATCCACCCATCAATCACCCACTACCACCCATCCATCAAAACATGCCCAACCCCGCCCACTCCACCTACTCCACCCCACCCACTCACACCCAC
>PVKS010042945.1:0-15145 GCA_004027875.1 Aplodontia rufa | reverse complement strand
GAACCAAGGGTCGAATGTCTCCACTCATTTGTGGAGGTTGGAACTAGACCCTGGCCATTAAGAAAGTTGGTTTATTATCATGGTTCAATCCAGATAAGGTGTAATGTTATACAGCCTAATACTTTTTTAGAGATATTGTGGGTAAGGGAAGGGAGGGATAAGGGTGGGAAATTGGGGGGGCACTCCTGGTAGTAAATCTAGTATCCAGAAACTATACATATTTTATATTATTTTGTTAAAAATTTGTATGGTTGTTCAAAAACAAAAATTAAAAAATCTATTAAAAAAATGACCACGCAGCTGGTCATCATTGTCAAAAGTTCTTTAATGGCTCAGGTTCTATTTTCTGCTGAATTTAGTTATTAAAACCTTCCATTGATCTTTCAATTTGCTTGATTGTGTTTTTTAATTCTGAGTTCTGTTACATCTCTTTTCAGTATATGTGTTTCTTTACTAAAATGATCTTTCAGCCCCTGTGATTACTCTTATTTCCTTCCTTAAATCTTGTTTTAATTCTTTGATTATTTTAATAATCATATTGTTGGAACTTTTCTCTAGGTTTTCATCCAGCTCCTTATCCGTGAACTTCTCAGTTAGAAAGTTGTGAGCTTGAGGAGGAGAATTGTTTTTCTTTTTCCTCATTTTTTAAGTCTTCTTGTTTCTTGAATGAAGTGGATTCTTTTTTCCTTGTTTTGTGTGTGAGTCTTTATTTGGGATTGAATTGTTTGCTCAGAGGTTTTTCACTGGACTTGATGTGTGGGTGAGTGCCAGGGATTGGGGGCTTCAGATCCTTCTCTGATTTTTTAACTTTGGGAACTTGGGTTGGGATTTTTTTTTTGTTTCCTCTTTTTCTTGGGTGGGGTACTATCTGGAAAGTTGAGTTAACAGCAGGATCCTCAAACTGAATTATTATTGACCTTTATGATTAGCAGTACCTCATGTGATGAGGAAAAAGAATCACTATGAACAGCCAAAGCATGCAACAAACAGTGTTAAGCTGGTACTTTGTCCCTTCCACAACTGCTACAATGTCAATTACCACCTGGGGGAGGAATGGTAGGATTAGAAACTATGTTCAGTGACAAAATTATTTAACTGTCAGTTTAAATCTGTCTTAAAAGCAAACAACCATTATCAAGTTTGGCATTCACTTTAGAAAAGTTGTGCAGTATTAATGGTGATGACATGAGACATATAAATCAATTGGAGCTAATAGGTGGTAAGCTTATGGACACCTGAGAGCAAAGAAAATGTGATAGGAACTTGAGTCAGAATGGCAGTCATCAAGAATACCTTAAATAATAAATGCTGGAAAGGAAGTGGGGATAAAGGAACACTTTCACACTGTTAATGGGATTGTAAATTGGTACAGCTACTATGGAAATCAGTATGAAGTTTCCTTAAAAGATTAGGGATGGAATCACCACCATATGACCCAGTTATAGCACTTTTTGGCATTTATCTAAAAGAATTAAAATAAGCATACTATAGTGTTACATATATACACATGTTAATTGCAGCCCAATTCATAATAGCCAAACTATGGAATCAGCCTAAGTGTCTATCAAAGGATGAATGGATAAAGAAAATATGGTATATATACACAATGGAGTTTTACTCTGCCATATAGAAGAGTGAAATTATGTCACTTGTAGGAAAATGGATGGAACCCAGGAATATTATGTTAAGTGACATAAACTACACTCAGAAAGTCAAGGGATGTATATTTTCTCTTATAAGTGGAAGCTAGAGAGGAAAAAGGAAAAGAAAGGTGGGGTGTATCTCATGGAAATGGAAAGAGGTTAAGAAAGGGAAAGGGGGAATAGGAGAATCATATTGGGTAAATTATATCATTATTTTGTATGCACATACAAATATGTAATAAACCGATTATTATGTACAATTATAATGCACCGATAAAAGATGGAAAAAGGTACTATTCTATTGTTTATGTGAGGTTGATTTTATTTCATAACTATAATGAATAGTGCTGCAATGAATACAGAACTGCAGCTATGTCTTTGACCTACTTATTTCAAAAATTTCAGGTGAATACCAAGAGGTGGGATTGATCAATCATATGACAATTTTATTTATTTTTTGTTTGGAGAATAGCTACACTGTTTTGCATAATGGCTATGATTTTCACAGGAAGGCAGATAACCATGTAAGGCTTTGAGACCAAAATCTGGGGCAGTCCATTGAGCACCACACCCATGAGGCCCCAAGGTTCTGGCACAAACTCCAGGAGGCTATGTGGTGCTGGGTGGTGGAAGCTAACTGCACTCATAGGTGAAGTCACAGCTTGTTGTTGGACATTTCTAGGAACTGCATATGGATGTCCTGGATGCACATACCCATGTGTTTAGCAGGAGTTTATAGTGGCTGAAGTCATATCAAAATGACTACATATGGCTGTGTCCTATGGGGACTGATGCACTAAGAGGTTGAGAAATTCTGGAACTTGAAAAATTTCATTTGCAACTGGAGTATATTGGAAGGAATATGACTGACATTAAACTAGACTGTTCATTCCATTTTATGTCTTCAGTCACAAAAATGTGCATTGTGTGATGGCCACTGGATGCACAGATGAGGGAAGCATCCTTAATGGAGTTTATGCAATAAATATTAGCCATTTGAGATCCTTTTTGCAGCTCCTGGAAAAAGAACTAATTGATGGTGTATTAAAATTCTTATAAGGGCCCCTTTTAAGAGGCAGTTGCAATTCTTGTGTCCTGAAGTTTGAGTGAAAGACAGTTCAGGATGCCTTTAAGTGCAAAGATGTCCATAGGTGGCTTTTTTGGACATGGCCTGTGTGGGTATCAAGGAAGTTCAGGAGGGTGTTGTTCCTGTTAATACATAGGACACAGAGGACTTTTGTGTTATAGAAGGTTTTAAAGACATTGAAACTGATGGGGATTGTGTGTGAATGTGAACACCTTAATAATGGAGTTCAAAACAACCACAATTTGGGGTTGGGAATTTAGCGTAGTGGAAGAGCCTATGCAAAGCCTTGCATTTGATCCTTGGCACAGTATCAAAGCATCCACACTTCTATCTCACTGCAAATTGATGATCTTGGCCTCTGTGGAGAACTCTGTATTGATGATGGCATTCTTATTCAGGTCATTCCAGATTATCACTTTGTTGGGAGGGCATTTTGACTTTTTTTCTACCACCAACTAAAGCTAAGTAATTTCAGGGAAATAGCATTTCCACATGGCCAAGCTTTTAAAAATTATTGTCTTTTTCTTTGAGTACGTTGGTGTTATAGACTTGGCATCCATTTGCCTGCTATAAACGTGCACAAAACACCCATGGTCCTAGTTGATGTCAGAGTAAAGCAGCCCATTTACATTGAGGTTTCCTGGCAGGAGGTGCATAGCACCACCCACCTCAAGTTTCTCTCCAGCTGCTCAGTTGGATTTGAATTACTGATACTTTGTTGAGTATCAGTCTACATTCATGAGGGATACTAGTTTGTTATTTTTGTTCTTGTAGTGTTTGTCTGGCTTTGGTGTCAGGATATTACTATTCTCATAAAATAAAAAGGAGAGTTTTTTGTTTTTTTAGATTATATAGAATTAGAATGCATCTTACTTAAAATGTGGGTAGAATTTGATAGTAAAACTATCTTAGTGCTTTTTTTTTTAAGAGAGCAGGACAGTGAGAGAGAGAGAGAGAGAGAGAGAGATGCAATTTTTATTTTTTATTTTTTCACATGGCCTTCATTGCTCCCAGACTTTGTTGTGTACGTGGTGCCGGGGTTTGAATTCACGTATTCATGCATGCTAGGCAAGTGCTGTAACCGCTGAGCCACCACACCAGCCCTCTTATTATATCTGAGTACTATTGACTGGACAATTTATAAAGAATGGAGGTTTATTTAGCTCACAGTTTTGGAGGCTGAAAAGTCCAAGAGTATGCACAGACATCTGGTGTTTTTTGCTGCATCATAACGTGACAGAGGGCAACATATAACAAGATAGATCAAGTATGTGTAAGGTCAGGTCTCACTTCTTTTTCTTTTCTTTTCCTTTTCTTTTTATTGCTTTATTTTTTATTAGATGTATATAGCGATACAAATGAGGGGGAAACATTATCAAACAATCAAGAACCAATGTATATATACTTAGTTATCCAGGGCTAATGCCAAATCATGGATGCCCAGCTTGTGTATCCCCTGTTGCTGTTTCCGCCAGAAGAACTCCTGAGTTAAATGGATATCTCATGGAGGACTGAGATGTCCTTCTGAGATGGTTCCCCCATATTCCCACTCTCTGGTATCCTAGGAGTTCTTCCTATACTCTCTACCCTCCCCAACCCCTTCTACACCTCCAAGTAACTTAGGAAGCCATCTTCCTATTGCATTGAGAATCATACAATTTGAAGTTATTGTTAGCCATCTAACATACTGCTTCCCCATGTATTCTAGCTTCCACAGATGAGAGATACAATTTGGTCCTTGAGTCTCTGAGATTGGGATACTTCACTGAGCATAATTCTTTCCATCTCCATCCATTTGGCTACAAAAGCCATAATATCATCTTCTCTAGTGACTGAGTAGTAGTCCATTGTATGTAAGTACCAAAGTTTTTGTATCCACTCATTGAGTGAGGGGCAACTTCTTTTTCTTATAAAGTCACTAATTACATTGGGGTGGGGGAGGGGACTTTTTCCTGATGACCTTATCTAATCCCAATTACTTCCCAGCAGCCTCACTTTTAAATATCATCAACACATGAATTTTGGGATTAAGTTTGGATGGGATATTCAAACCATGGCAGAAACTATCTGGGCACAATACCTTTTTATAAATTTTAATGCTTGTGCATATATTCAAAGTTTGCATTCATTTTAATGTCATTTTATCTTTTTGTGATGTCTTTATCAGGTTTTGGAATCAAGGTAAGGGTGGCCTCCTTATAAAACAATCTATCAATCTACATTGTATTTTCTCCTTTGGTAATTTCTGAAAAAGTCTTAGTAGTATCGGTATTCTTTCCATCTTAAATGTTTGATAGAATTTATCTGTGAAATCAGCTAAGCCCCAGATTGTTTTTGGAAAAATTCTTAACATTAGAAGTTCATTTTCTGTGGCTCTCAAGACACCACCTATAAGACCCCCATCTGGAACAGCCCTGCTCAGGACCAACAGGGGAGGTTCCCTGCCTGGAGCAGCCGTGCCTACCTGAAACCCCATGTTCTGGTTAGGGCTGTTTCAGTCCTGCTGGAATGTGCTCACAACACTGCTGGTAGGACCCCTATCTGATGCAGCCCTGCTCAGGACCAACCAGGGGAGGTTCCCTGCCTGGAGCAGCACTGCCTACCTATGCCTCACATTTCTGTTGGGGCCTGTTTGAGTCCCACTAGAAGGTAGGTCTACATTTTGGTAGGTTCAGATTTGCAATCTTGAGCCTAGAACCAAAAGGTAGAGCAACAAACATAAGGACAGAGGCAGAAACAGCACCTGGAAGAAGGTGATAAAGAGCTGGTGTCTCATCTGACCATTTGACTTGCAAGGGAAAACCACCTGAAGAACTGCCTGCCTTCCCCTCAGGAAATCTCAATTCAGAGATCTACAAAAAAGCTCTTCAAAATGAAGAATCAAATAAGGAGAGGTTCCCCTGAAACTCAAAACTCCCCCCAAAAGGATGCCATGGATAGGGGTTGAGATGAAAACTTTGAAAATATTATCAATGATCTGATTACTAAAAGGAACAATGAGGAAAAAGAAGATATAATGAAGGGACTAAGTGAGAAACCTCAAGAGATGAAAAACTCTACTATCAAAGAAATAGACATACTCAAAAAGGAAGTAACAGAACTAAAATCTGCAGTCAATGACATGAGAGGAACCATGGAAGAATTTAATAATAGACTACTTTCTACAGACAACAGAACCTCAGTTCTTAAAGAAAGAACTTCTAATGATGAGGACAGGCTGAGCAAGCTACGGCACACGGATGACAAAGATAAAAAAACTTATAGAACATGAACAGAATTTTAAAAATATCTGGGAAGAAATGAGAAGAAACAATTTAAGAGTAATTGGGATACAGGAAGAAACTGAAACACAAGCAAATGGGATAAGGAACATTCTCAAGGAAATTGCTAAAGAAAATTTTGCCCATATAAAAATAGAGTCAGATATGCTCATCCAGGAAGCTTATAGGACACCCAACAGTCCTAATCAAATGAGAAGCTCACCAAGACACATCATTTTCAAAATGTACAACAGGGAAATCAAGGAAAGAATATTGAAAGCAGCAAGGGAGAAACACCAAATCACATTCAGAGGCAAACCAATAAGAATCACATCTGACTTTTCAGTTCAGACTCTGGAAGTGAGAAGATCCTGGAAGGAGATCTTTCAATGCCTGAATGAACACAACATGCAACCCAAAATACTATACCAGAAAAACTCAGCTTCAAATTTGAGGGGGAAATAAAAACTTTGCATGATAAGAAAATTTGAGGGGGAAATAAAAACTTTGCATGATAAGAACAAACTTGCAGCATTCGTGAACAGAAAGCCAGCATTACAAAGAATTCTCAAAGATAAACTCCCTAACAATATGCTGCATACAGGAAACCCACTTTACCCACTCACAGATTAAGGGTGAAAGGATGGAATAAATCTACCAGGCATATGGCCCAAGAAAGCAAGCTGGAGTTGCAATTCTTATATCTGACAAAGTGGATTTCAAACATAAATTAATCAAAAGAGTTAAAAAAGGCCACTACATCCTAGTAAAGGGAACAATACAACAGGACGATATAACCATAGTAAAATATATACTCTCCAAACACCAATGCTCCCAACTATGTGGAAAAAATACTCCAAGATATAAAACCACTTGTAGACCTCAACACAATAATACTGGGAGACTTCAACACTCCTCTATCACTAATAGAGAGATCATCAAAGTAAAGAAACAATAGAAACAGAATATTCCACCCCAAATTGAAAGAGTATACCTTCTTCTCAGCAGCACATGGACCCTTCTTCAAAATAGATCATATTCTAGTTCACAAAGGGAATCTCAGCAAATATAAAAAGTAGATGTTATTTTGTGTATCCTATCAGACCATGATGCCATGACCCTAATAATTAATAGCAAAAACAATGTCAAAAAACACACATACATGTGGAAATTGAAAAATGCCCTATCAAATGAAGAACGGCTCAAAGAAGACACTAGAACAGTAATTAAGGAATTCTTGGGAGAGAATGAGAATGAAGATACAACATATCAAAACCTCTGAAACAGCATGAAAGCATTATTAAGGAGAAAATTTATTTCATTGAGTGTCCACATTAAGAGTCAGGAGAGATCCCTAACAAATAAGCTTATGCTCCAACTCAAATCTCTACAAAAGGAAGAATAGTCTAATCCCAAAGCCAGCAGAAGACAGGAAATAATTAAGATCAAAGCTGAAATCAGTGAAATTGAGAACAAAAAAACAAATAGAATTGATGAAACAACTGGTTCTTTGAAAAAATAAATAAAATTGACAGACCCCTAGCTAATCTAACTAAAAGAAGGAGATAATCAAAGCAAATCAACAAAATCACCAACGAAAAGAGGGTGATCACCACTGACTCTCTTCAAATCAAACAGATTATCAGAACATATTTTGATACATTATACTCCTCTAAATCAGATAATCTTGATGACATGGACAAATGTCTGGACACGTACAACATCCCCAGATTGACACAGGATGATATCGAAATCCTAAACAGCCCAATAACAGGCACCAAAATCCATACAGCAATGAAAAGTTTTCCAAAGAAGAAAAGCCCAGGACCTGATGAATGCTCTATGGATTTTTATCACACCTTTGAAGAAGAGCTAACACCTCTCCTTTTTAAGCTATTTGAAGAAATTGAAAAAGAGGGAACTCTCCCAAACACTTTTTATGAAGCAACTATAACTCTGATACCAAAACTCAACAAAGGCACATCGAAAAAAGAAAACTACAGATCAATATCCTTCATTAATATCAATGCAGAAATCCTTAATAAGGTTCTTGCAAATCGTATTCAAAAACACATCAAGAAAATAATTCATCATGATCAAGTGGGCTTCATTCCAGATATGCAAGGCTGGTTCAAAATACGCAAATCAATAAATGTGATTCATCACTTAAAGAGAATTAAGGACAAAACCCATATGATCATCTCTATAGATGCAGAAAAGGCTTTTGAAAAAATCCAGCACCGATTTATGCTCCAAACTCTAGAGAAAATAGTGATCAAAGGAACTTATCTTAACTTTGTAAAGGTCATATATGCCAAAACCTCAGCTAGTATAATACTAAATGGGGAAAGGTTAAAAGTGTTTCCACTGAACTTGGGAAGAAGACAAGACAGACCACTTTCACCATTTTTATTCAATATAGTTCTTGAGACCCTGGCTGGAATAATCAGGCAAGAGGAATACATCAAAGGGATACGAATAGGAAGGGAGGAAGTCAAACTATCTTTTTGCTGATGACATGAACCTATATCTGGAAGATCTAAAAAACTCTACCAGAAAACTGCTAGAGCTAATAAACAGATTTTTGCAAAGTAGCAGGCTACATGATCAAAACCCATAAATCAATAATTTTCTATATCCTAACAATATTAGGGCAAAAGAAGAATATAGGATATTGGTCCCATTCACAGTATACTCTAAAAGAATAAAATATCTGGATATTAATAACAAGAGAAGTAAAATACCTCTACAAGGAAAAGTATTGAACACTGAAAACAGAAAGAAGACCTGAGAAGATGGAAAGATATTCCATGCTCTTGGTTAGGCAGAATTAATACAACTTAAATGGCCATTCTGCCAAAAGCACTGTACAGATTTAATGCAATCCCCATTAAGATTTCAATGTCATTCCTTGTAGATATAGAAAAAACAATTCTCAAATTTATATGGACAACAAGAAGGCCAGAACAGCCAAAACATTACTAAGCAAGAAAAATGAAACAGGTGGTTTTGCAATACCAGATCTAAAATTATACCATAGAGTGATGGTATTTAAAACAGCATGGTATTGGTATCAAAATAGGACTGAAGACCAATGGAATAGAATAGAAGACTCTGAGACAAACCCACAAATCTTTAAAATCTGATCTTTGACAAATAGTGTCAAAATATAACATGGAGGAGAGACAGCCTATTCAACAAATGGTGCTGGACAAACTGGGCAGCCACTTGCAGAAAATTGAAATTAGATCTTTATCTCTCACCTTGCACAAAAACCAAATCTATATAGATCAAGGAATTAGGAATTAAAGCAGCTACCATACAACTGCTAGAAGAAAAATTAGGACCAACACTCCAGCATATGGGAGTTGGCAATGACTTCCTCAACAAGAATCCTAAAGTGAAAGAATCACAGTCATAAATCAATGAGTGGGATGCCATTAAACTAAAAAGTTTCTGTACAGCCAAGGAAATAGTCAAAACAGTGAAGAGACAACCTACAGAATGGGAGAGAATCATGGCCTCTGATCCCTCTGACAGGGGATTAATATATAAAATTTACAAAGAACTCAGAAAACTCAATAAAAAAACATAAGCAATCTAATCAATATATGGGCCAAAGAGCTAAACACAAAGTTCTCAATAGAGGACATTGAACAAGCCAATGAATACATGAGAAAACGTTTTAAATCACTGGCAATCAGAGAAATGCAAATTGAATCTACTTTAAGATTTCACCTCACTTGAGTCAGACTGGCAAAGATGAAGCATACAAACAATAACAAATGATGGAGGGGTTATGGGGAGATAGGAACACTAGCACACTGTTGGTGGAATTGCAGACTGGTCCAGCTACTCTGGAAAGCAGTGTGAAGACTCCTCAAAAATTAGGGTTGGATCCACCATATGACACAGCTATTCCTCTTCTGGGTATTTTCCCAGAGGAGTTAGAAGCAGCACATTAGAGCAACACAGCAAAATCCGTGTTTACAGCAGCTCAATTTACAATAGCTAAATTGTGGAACCAACCCAGATGCCCCTTACTGGATGAATGGATCCAAAAGCTCTGATACACACACGCACACACACACAATGGAGTTCTACTCAGCTATGATTAACAATGATATTGCATCTATTGAAGTAAATGGATGGCACTGAAAGAAGTTAGCGAAATCCAGAGAGTCAAGGGCTGAATGGTTTCCCTCATTTGTGGAGGCTGGACCTAAGTCCAGGCTTGGGAATAAGGCAGACAACCTCATGTATTAGATCCTTAGAACAAAAATGCCAAATGTTAATATTTATGAGATACAGTTATAAGGTACTTCATAAGATGTTTGAACAAGCTATGCTGTATAACTGTACAAAAACATATATGTTTAATCTTATTGTCAAATATTTTGAAGAATAACAAGGAATGATAGGAAGGGAGGAGAAGGGGAAATGTTGGAACTGAGATAAACAAGGTCCATTCCAAATAGTTTTAAATGTCTCTGTACATACTATAGCCGTATATATACAAATGTTCTTCATAGGTATAAGAATTATGTCAGTCTGTTTGGGATTTTAGGAACAATATAGGACTCAGAAGAAAGGCAAGGGGCCAGGGAATGTGAGGAGGGAGGTAGAGGGGTGTGTGATATTGAAAAAAATTACATTGCTGATTTGTGTGTATCTAGGAATATGTGATAACTAATCCCATAATTATGTAAAACTATAATGCACTAATGAAAATATATATTAAAATTAAAAAAGAGAAAAAAGTTCATTTTTTGGGCTGGATTGTTTGCTCAGTGGTTGTGGTGCTTGCCCGCAAGCATGAGGATGCAAGTTCAAACTCCAGCACCACGTACACAATGAAGTGTTGGAGCAATGAAAGCCAAATGTAAAACCAAATAAAAACTGATTCTCTCTTTCTCTCTCTCACTATCCCTCTCTCTTTAAGAAAAAATAAGTTCATTTTAGTGAAATTTTGATTTGCATTTCTCTCATTGCTAGGGATGTAGAATTTTTCTCATATTTTTGTTGGTTTTTTTTACTTCCTCTGTTGAGCAGTTTCTGTTTAGTTCCCTAGGCCATCTAGTGATTGGATTATTTGCAATTTTGGTGTTCAGTTTTTTTTTTTTGATATTAGAAAGTTTAATATTCCAGTGAGGGAGAAAGATACATACCAAACAAGCACAATCAAATAAGGTATGGACCCTATAATAGAGTAAGGGCACATAATAGTGAACAGGGAAGTCAAGAAGAGATGGCAATATAAAGAAAAGCTTCACAGAGAAGGTGACACTTGATTATATCCTGCAAGGATGAATGGGTATTCACCAGGTAGGTATACAAAAGGATCTTAACAGAAGGAATAATGTCAACATAGCTGTTCCACAGGTTTTATATCAGCAGCTATGTCTTTGATGCTCCTTGATTCCCCCTTTTCTCAAAAATAGTCCAATTCCTCTCAACTTCAAAAGTTCCATAGTGCCTTCTTCAGTTATTTTAGTTCTTTATATATTCTGGATATTAGTCCTCTGTCAGAGGCATAGCAAGGAAAGATTTTCTCCCATTATGTAGGTTCTCTCTTGACACTTTTGAATACTTCTTTAGCTCTGCAGAAGCCAGAGAATTAGGGAGCTTTTAGGAGAAACCTCAGTTTCTTGATCAAATAGATTTCCATGAAAGGAAACTGAAACAAGATCAAATCAGCATTCTGTCCACCAAAGCAGAGAGGGATTGAGAAGTCTCACTCTAGCAAAGGCTTTTCCCCTGGGTCTTAAGTCTGGCAGTGCACTAGTTACTTTTAATTGGCTGTCAGGGTTCCAGAACTTTTGAAAGAGATACAGTGTCCAAAATTGTATTTAGGACTCCTGAAAGAAAAGAAAAGTGATAAAGCAATTGTCCATTTTATTCACCCTTTTGAAGTATCCCCAGTCAGGGAACTAACATGATGTGGGGTTTTTTGAGATGAAGCCAGATTCTCTGCTCCCACTGGGGATGAAGTTGAGTTGGGTACAGAATTCTGTGGTCAATATGGCCTGTTTTCAGTGTTTGCAGCTCTTCCCAGCTAAAACTGGGAATTTGGGCTGTAGCCCAAATAGCATTAGCGGCTACCCAACTAAGAGCTGGGATCCCCCCCCCCACTACTGTTGAACAGTGGGTTGCAGCTCTTGGTGTGGTGGAAATTCACCCTGGGAATTCAGCACCAATCTTCTGGGTTCTTGTCTCATGAATTTGAAGAATAAAATCCATGGACAACGACGGAAGGAAAGAGTAAAAGGAGTAGGATTTATTTAAGGAAGACGAGCACAGACTCCACAAGGTGGAGGCGTTCCTGGATGCAGGACACCCTGTCATTGATATCTTTGTTTTTTTGTAAAGAGAGAGAGAGAGAGATAGAGAGAGAGAGAGAGAATGAGAATTAATTTTATTTAGTTTTTCACGTGGCTTCCGTTGCTCTGGGACTTTGTTGGGTATGTGGTGCTGGGGTTTGAACTCATGTACTCATGCATGCCAGGCAAGCTCTGTGACCACTGAGCCACCCCTCCAGCCCATGTCATTGTTATCTTGATGGGGATTGCATTGAATCTGTACAGGATGGCAAAAATGAAGAATACAAACAATAACAGATACTGGGGGGGGGTTGTGGGAAGAAAGGAACACTATCACACTTGGTGAAAGTGTGAACTTGTACAGCCACCCTGGAAATCAATGTGGACACTCCTCAAAACACTAGAGTTGGAAACACCTTATTACCCAGTTATTCCCTTCCTGGGTATTTTCCCAAAAGAGCTAGAATCGGCATACCACAGAGGCACAGATACATCAATGTTTATAGCAGCTCAATTTACTATAGCAATATTATGGAATGAACCCAGATGCCCCACACTGGACCAGTGGATTAAAAAACTGTGGTGTATATATACAATAGAGTTCTAATCTGCTATTAGGGAGAATGATATCATGGTATTTGCAGCCAAATGGATGGAGATGGAAAAATTATGCTAGGTGAAATATTCCAAACTCAGAGACATAAGGGCCAAATGTTTTCTCTTATATGTGGAAGCTAGAGTAAAATCTAAGATAGGATGAAAGTTAGCTAAGCTTAAATAATAATCTCAACATATGTGAAATTTCACATAAGCAGGGGGAACCATAACTATAAAGCTAGGGGGAGAAGGGAGGGAGGCAAGGAGGGGAGAACAGGATTAGGGGGGTTATCAATGCAACTGGGAACTCTCAAATCCCATGAGAAGGCCAACTATACACAGGCAGCCAAAGAAACTCAGACATTTCAAAATTAATACACATGTATATGCTTACTTCTATCTATAATATGGAGTTAATGCAGAGGAGTCATGAGAGCAGGGAGTGGACAGAGCACAGAGATCCTGGACTAGGACTGGCCTTAACTTACTTTGTCAATATCCATGTATGCATGATTATGTAATGATTCCTTCCAATATGTAAGACTATGTTGAACAAATAAAAAAAATAGTTCATTTTCTCTAATGCAAGGCATTCACATTTCACTTTTTTTCCACATGTTTTAATAGTGCACTATGATTGTACACAATGATGGGATTTGTTGCTACATATTCATACATTCACACAATATAACAATATAATATGGCCAATATCTCTCCCTTTCAATCACTTCTACCCTCCCTTTACCTCCTCCCAACTTCTAGTCCCGTTATTCTATTGGTCTCCCATTGTTTATTTTTTGACTTTTCCAGTTTTCATTGATTCAATGGGAATTATTGAGTACTTAAAGTGTAAAATGTTTTTTACTGTTTTTAATCCTCCCTCTTCCCTTTCCCTTTTCTCTCCCACCCTTCCACTCCTCTCCCCTTCTCTTTCCTCTATTCCACTAGAATTCCTTTAGTTCTTCTATTAATTTATTTTTGAATGGACTTTATGTAGTCTTATCCTTTCCTACTGCTTTTCTTTATTTTTACTGTAGCTTTCACATATGAGAGAAAAAAAAAATAACCTTTGAGTTTCTGATTTTGGCTAATTTCACTTAGCATTATATTCTCCACTTACAGCCATTTACCAGCAGATGCCATAATTTCATTATTTTTTCAGTAGGTGAGTAGAGAGGCTGGAGTGGTAGCTCAGCAGTAACAGCACTTGCCTGGCACATGCAAAGATGGGGTTTGAACCCCAGCACCACGTACACAAAGAAGTGTCAGAACAACGAAGGCCACATGAAAAACTAAATAAAATTGATTCTCTTTCTCTCTCTCTCACTGTCCTTTTCCCTCTCTAAAAAAATAGTTGAGTGCAACTCCATGGTGTGTATTTTTGTGTGTGTATGGATTTCTTAATCCATTCATCTAATGATGGGCATTTAGGTTGATTCCATAATTTAGCTATTGTGAATTGTGCTGCTATAAACACTGATGTGGTTGTGTTGCTGTAGTATGCTAGTTTTTGATCTTTTGGGAAAATACCTAAGCGTGGGATTGCTGGATCATATAGTGGTTCCATCCCTAACTTTTTGAGGAATCCATACTACTTTCCACAGTGGTTGTACTAGTCTGCAGTCCCAGCAACAGTATAGAAGTGTTCCTTTCTCCTCACAACTTTGCCAGCATTTATTGTTGTTTGTATTCTTTTTTTTTTTTTGCTCTTTCAGTCATTTATTTTATTTTTATTTACAGTTTGTGTTCAATGCAAATCAATTCCATAACATGAGAAGTTACTATGAATCAAAGCATAAATACACAAACACAATATACAGTCCAAATAGATGTACAGCATTCAGGTATGAAGCAAAGGGGAGTGTTCATTCACACACACAGTAGCTTCAGATCTGTTTTATCTGGTTGTTCCCATGTAGGTTTCCAAAGATGAGAAAAAAATGATTTTGGTTATCAAGACTACTGTGGCCATATTAGACACTGGAACATGTAAGCATCAGTGTGTGACCATGCGAACAAAAGATTTCAGGGAGTATCTGTTTTTTAAAAGGTTTCTGCATATCAGGGTAGTTGCAAAAGATTTAGAGGATCAAGTCCACTTTTAGGCTGAGGACCAGGTTCTAACTACCTAAAAATATTGACCAATAACAGAAAGTATTCCAAATGTGGCTATTCTGGTCCATTGTTTAAAAAAAGTATTTACAGAAAAAGTATAAAAGTTTTTGTGAATTTAATATG
>PVKS010042944.1:0-15149 GCA_004027875.1 Aplodontia rufa | reverse complement strand
GATATATGCATGTGTTTACATGTATGCATGTGCTATGGGAGTGTGTACTTGTGTGTGTATGTGTGTGTACAAGTGCAAGCACCAGTGAATGGGGATAAGAGAGAGAGGAAGAGCGATGATTAGTGGAAAAGGCCTTCTGCATTTTGAAGGATCCAAGTTTTAATCTTGACTTGTGATTTGCTATTATCCTCTTGGACCACTTCCGGATCCTTTCCTGCAGTGGACCTCAGTAGGGTCAATTTTGGCTCACAGGGATATTTGTCAAAGTGTGGAGAGTGTTTCAGTTCTCATAACAGGGAGGGCTACTACTCTCATCCAGGAAAAGGGCAGGACATTCTACAACACACAGAACAGCCCTGCACAATAAAGTCATCTGCTTCCCAGATGACCCACAGTGCTGCAGCTGGGAAACCCTGCTATGTACCCTTGAACCCTGAAAATGAAGGTATCACAAAGTCTGTACTCCCACACTTTCTGGCAGCCATCCTTTCCAGACTCAGAGCTTCATCTGCTTCCTACCAGTAAAGTTTCCTGGAGCACAGCTTTAGCAAACCATTTTAATTCTGAGAAATGTGTGAAATCCAAGCACCCCAGTCTGGTACTTGAGATGTCTACGATTTTTCTGCAGCAGGGTTTTCAATCTTATTTTGCATTGTTCCACTTCCTAGCTGCTATGGCAAGAACATGGGTAAAACTCACCATTCCCTTCTGTCCTTTGTTCCTAATGGTCTCCCACCAAAAATCTTTCTTTTTGCACCATATCAAAATCCTCACTTTCTTCCAAATGTCCCTCTGCGCAACTTCTCCTGCACTCCTCACGTGCAAGTAGTCCTTCTCTCCTCAGTGCACCTGCAACTCTCCACCTGAGCACCTCACCCCACTCCAGTGCACCTGCAGCTCTCCACCTGAGCACCTCACCCCACTCCAGTGCACCTGCAGCTCTCCACCTGAGCACCTCACCCCACATACTGACTTCCCTTCTGCATCAGAGTTGTCACACTCCTGCCCACCAGTCTCACAGCTCTCAACTGGAAGATCCAAAAATGCTCCCACTGTCTATGAGGTGGGTAGAGATGAATTATGGTTGAACAAAGAAATGAAGATGTGAATCAGTGCAAAGTTTTTTGGAAGAAAACACAGGAATATTAATTTTTTTTCTAAGTTCCTGGCATAAAGTGCTCAATAAATATTCATGGAGTACATATGTAAATTAATTGATCAACTGAATGAATTGATCGATTGCTAAGAACACCCACTACAAATCATTTGATGATTTCTTTGTCATGCTGTATATCAACTTCACTTCAGATAATTCCACATTAATTCTTTGAATTTATGAATGCATAAAATGCTGATTGACTATCCAATGGGACAAGCCACATGTTATGTGACACCTGCTCTTGTTACGGATACAAGACTAGCTCTTGGAAAGCATCCAGTGCATATTTTCTACACTGTTAAACTTCTTTGAATTTATAGGTAAATTTACCAATATAATCCTTATGGGGCTCAAAAGGGAAGACTCTACTGTGAAAGAAGTAAATGGCCATTTGTTTAGCTTCTCTCAGGAGATGGTTTTAATTAAGGGACATATCAAATAAGGTCATAATTTATACCTGCTCTTGGGAAACATTCAGGTCTCTAAGAAGATATCACTCTGCACTCACAACTTCAGTCTCTAATTCCATGACCTGAGCTTTGAGTGGGATGCCTTCTGAGAACAGTAATGGAATTCCCAGAGGCAATACAATTTATCCCAACAAGTTACTTAAGCCAAAAAGGGACAAATCTTGGAAGAAACTGAATGGCTTAAATCTGGGATCTGGCCCCTTTCCTACGTTCTAAGGAACACTTACCTGCTTCAGCAAGCATACTTTCCTCCTGTCTACTGTTCAAATTCCAACAAGTCCGTCTCTCAGTGATTCAGCTCCCAAATGATCCTACCCATGTCATCACACTGCTAAAACCCAAAATCTCACCAAGTCACAGTCACATCTAAAATCAGAAGACACATTTACTCTATGATATGAATGGCTGATAGCCTTGGAATCCGTGCTAGGTGTTTGGTCTAAGGAAAACTTTTATTTACAAAAGTACACTTTTGTTTTATTTTCAAAAAACATCCATAAAGAAATTAAGTGGCCCTAAAGAAGATATCTGAGAGAAAGGAACTCACTGCACTCCTTCAAACTCTAAATATAGAATCTACCACACTAATTTTAGAAACCTGAAAATGACTTCCATACTCAATTGTTGACAAACCCCTTCCATTCATTCTCCCCTTCCTAGCCAAAGTAAACATCAGCAAATGAAAATCTCTGTCTTCTCACTATTTAAAATCCATCATGCTAAGTGAAAGAAGCCAGGCTCAGAACCCATGTTTTCTCTCATATGTGGAAGTTAGAAAAAAGGAATGAAAAAGAGACCTCATGGCAATAGAGGGAAAACAGCACAGTATAGAAAGGGGACCCGTGTGGGAGGGAGGATGGGAGGGTAGGGGGTGGTACTGGAAAGCAAAGCTGAAAAAAATTATGTCCTGTGCATGTGAATATAGTGAATTCTAGTTTTACATACAATTATAATGCACCAATAAAAATTTAAAGATCAAATAAAATCCACCAATAGCTCACTATTCCCTGTGTGAGAAAAGTTTAAGCTCCTAAGCATAGAATTGAAGGTTCTTCCCAGTGGGGCTCCAAATTCAGCACCTACTAAATTTAATCTGACGTTTAGCTGTGACGTGCCAATCACCTCTTACCTCCAGGATTTTGCACGTGCTTTGGAATGTGCCTGCCATGTGTCCCACCAACTCCTTCTGAACACACAACTCACTTGTCCCTAAGGTTAGCATAGCTGTTACTCTACCTGTTCAGGACCTGAATCAACACTCACCTTAATTCATTCTAGTGACAGAATACCATAGGGTGAGTGGCCTCTAAACAATAGCAACTTATTTCTCCCACAATTACAGGATGGGAAGTCCAAGGTCAAGACACTGGCAGATTCAGTGTCTGATGAGGCCTACCTCCTCTTGAGAACACCTTACTCTATCTTCACACGGTGGAAGAGGTGGGAGGTGGCTCGCAAGCTTCTTTAATTGGAGTACTAATAGCACACACAAGGGCTCCACCCACATGACCTAACCACATCTGGAAGACTACACCTCCACATACCCTCACTTTAGGAGTTACACTACAGCATATGAACTTTGGGGTGGGGGAATGCAGAAATGTTAAGCCCAGAACTCTGTCTTTCCTCAAATCATCCATGCACCTGGGCTGCATATGTTAAGTACCAGATAAGACTTTGCAACATCTCTCCATGTTTGCCTTCCACAAGGATTCACGTAGTGGATAAATGCTAGTTGAGCAAGAGAATGAATGCATCAACCAACCCATCAATTACAAAACAAAAGCTTTAAAAAAATGAATGAACTGATTCAAATAGGTATAGGTATAAACCCCATTTAATAAATCAGAAAACTGGAGGTAGGGATAGTATATTATATATCTGGAGGGGAACCCTATAATATCCCTATAATATGTCAAAACTACATGTAGATGAAGTTTCTGGTTTGTATTTAAATGAAACATGTTTCATATATGGCAGAGTCTCATAATTATGCCCAAGGATTTGGAAACTTCCAGGTTCAAGTGCCAACTTTGAATTTATTGAAGTTGCTTAACATTATCTAGTACAACTTAAATATTCCAAAGAATCTTAGATGTGATCCTGAGGATGAATTTGAGGTATAGAGTATGTGAAACATGGGAGAAAGGAAAGGGTTTGGAGAGGAAGACAGGAATTTTAAGAGAAAACATTGCTGTAAAATGAGCATGTCATGATTACAGATGACTGAAACTCTTGGATGATCTTGTAAAATCATTAACTTCTAATTAATGTTGGATTAGACTTGCCACAGTGTTATGCACCCCAAAGTGCTTCTTCTCAGATTAGAAATGCCCAGTTCCCTCCTGCCGCTCTCACAGATGCTTGCCATCAATGATTTGGTTCTTGTTTGAGATGTGAATTCTTAAAGCTTCCAGCGTCTCAGACAAGGAGCGCTGAAAACTCATTACCTGAATGCTACCTCTGAGATAAACAACGTGGCTGGGTTCTTTGATGGTCTGGCCTTCAGGGATAGGTTAATGACTTCCCACTCTCTTTGGGAGAACTGCTGCTGTGAAGGGCTGGGTTGACAGTTGGTCATAGGCTGCCTGTGTTTCTGCCTGAGAATACTCCAGGAAGCATCTTCAAATCAAATAATGATTATTTTCTAAGCTAAATTAACCAAGCATTTTTTTTCACAATTACCTTATTTGAACTTTACAACTTTGAAAGTTAAGTACTGTAATAACATTAATGATGAGGACATTGAGGTTCAGGAAAATCGATGCAGTGCTGTGGGTTCAAGCCTGAACATTACTCCAAAATCTGAGTTGCGTTTGTTTCTACCAGCCTCCTGAGAGCCAGGTAGGGGACACAGATCTATCTCTTCCCTTGTCCCATCCCCGACTTGTCAAAAGCAATCAAGTGGCCACTTACATTTCTTTAACTTCCTCCATTACCCAATCCCTACTGTGAATATTTTCTAGCTTATAACCCAGCCTTCCCCACATGTAGGGACAAACCACTGTGAGTATCACTCAGTGTGCTCCAGAGAAACAGAACCAATCAGATACATAAACTTGTATTAGAGGTATCTCTCATGGGAATTGTCTCATAATTCTGGAGGCCAAGTACACTCACAATATGCTGCCCACAAGTTGGAGAACTCAAAAGCCAGGCTGATCTAGTTTGAGTCCAATGGCCTAAGAACTGTAGATTGCCCATCTAAGACCCACATTCCAAAGACTCAGAATTCAGGCTTTAATGTCCAAGTGCAGGCGAAAAATGAATGTTCCAGCTTTAGGAAAAGAGAAAGAATGTACTCTTCCCCCACCTTCAATGGAAGGGAGATCCCAAAAACTGGAGAAGGCACATCTCCCTTACTCAGTTCACTGAGTCAACTGCCAATCTCTTCCAGAAATATCCTCACAGACAAATGCAGAAATCATGCTTTACCAGCTCTCTGGGAATCTTTAGATTAGTTGAGTTGACATTGGAAATTAAGCATCACACCACCTTCCTCATTTTACTCCACTTCCAATTCCCTACTCCAAGTTCAGTCAATAGTTTCCAGTCCTCTTCTAGACACTTTTGCTGGAGTTTTTGGGGACTTTTCATTATACCATTATTTCATTATACCGTGAATTTATTTCACAGTCTATACCCTTTGAGTCAGGACTTTCAGACCTTATGTCCTCCTTGTCCACAAGAATGACTTCTATCTCACAGTATTATCATTTCTTATTTCTTAGTCTGGTGCCAGGTCCAGGTTATAATACTACAAATCCAATGGCTGTTTTCTATCCTCTGTTGAATGCTCAGTTCTTGGACAAGTCTCCTGAACAAAGTAAAAATTCAATAACATTTGTTGAGTGAATGAGTGAATGAATGAATCTGACTAGTACATTTTCCACTGATTATTTCCTATAACCTATGTTACATGCCGATTTCCAATATCACGGAAAAACACCACAAATTTTATCTATCTGAGTAGTTCATAGAATTGCTCTAACTGGTCTTTGAGGATTCTGTTTGGGTTCCCTGTCACCCATCTGAATGTGACTTTTCAAACTTTCTCCATGTTCTCTGGAACTTAGATTCCCCTTTCCCCCATACAGTCTTAGGACACCCCATCTGTGCTTTCTTCTCCCCATATCAATCTGTCTTAAATCTTGATCCTTGTTCACGATCATGGAAAGTCAAATTGCACTAGTAAAGTTGTCCTTTTCCCACCCCCTCACCCACATCTCTATGCCCTTCATCTAATCCACTGCTCTGTCAGCATCCCTTTTCTTAGCCTGTATTTGTCTGTCTAGTCCTCCATACTCCACCTGTATTTCAGGCAAAAGGGTCCCTCCATTCTAACCTGTGGCTAATATTCCCATTCTCAATTAAACTCACCTCTTATATGAGATCTATTTTAGTTGTTTCATATCTTTCTTTGAATTATTATGGGTTCCTTTCCATCTATCTTCAAATATTCTTCCTTGCCTCTGCTTTTTCTTTAATTTCACATTCCCTAACTCTTTCACCATCTCCTGTCTTTGATGGGTCTATATTTTATTGAGAAAGTCATTCTTCCCTCACGTAGCCTTAATTCCCATCCCTTCCTACTTTCCCACAGTATTGCTTGGTCAGGCTCTCTCCTCTCCCTTTCTTCAATCTCTTACTTGGCATATTAGAGCTCCAATATCACACTCATTCCTCAAGGGCTCTTACATTTCGGTTTTTTCTCCATGCACATCTCCATTGAGACTGCTTCCAAAATATGTCATAGAAAGGAGATGAGCAAGCCTTGAGTCACTGGGTTTCTCACATTCCCCATAAGGAATTATTACCCTCTCCTGGGAAGGGGCAACCTACAATCTATCCTAAAATTTAGAGCTAATCCAAATTTCCTCATATGCATCCCTTGGTGCATTATTTTCTATTTAAAGCCTATAATCACCACTGGGCATGGTAATGCAGACCTGTAATCCCAACTACTTCAGAGCCTTAAGCAGTATGATTTCATTTTTGAGGCCAGTCTGGGCAACTTAGAAAGACTCCATTTCGAAAACAAAATAACAAAGATTATGGATGTATCTCAGAAGTAGAATTCATCTGGGTAAATCTCTAGTACAAAAAATAAATAAATAAAAATCTGTGATCACTCCCCTGTACTCCCTAGAGCCCACTATTAAGTAAACATTTCCTAACTTGAATCTCAAGACTCCTTAAGCTACTACCTTTCCAGATTTACTGTTTTTGTGCAAGGGGAAAAAAAAGCATTAATGATAAGTGATGAAACAACTTCATTTAGACAGATATAAGTGGTTTTTTTTGTAAAATGTCTTTAACATGGATTTTCAATTTCATTTCAAGGGTCTCTTGTAATATGCTCACTAGAAAGTCCTACAAAGACTGCTGCTAAGATGTGCTGAGAGATTTTTCTGTCCTTGTGCAGATGTGGGATATATTTAGACATGCACAAACATACTCACAGTGGAAAAGCCCACCTTAGTTAGTGCGTCTTTCTCATCTATAAGTGGTACAAGTGTCTCTCCATGGGAGATGCCATCTTGCTGCCACTACTTAGAGCAGGCTGCTCCTCCTGTGGAGAAAGAAACTGAGAGAACAAAGTTCAACACCTGGATGCAGGGGAAAAAAAAAAGGCAGCAGCTAATTATTTTAAGCATCTCTTCTTTACCTGGTCTTGCCTTTATTAATGCTGGAGCCTAGTCAATGTTGGCTTGCTAATCTCTGGCTTCATTATAAACACAATTATCAAAGTCTAATTCCATATCAATTAAGTCTATCCAAACTTTCAAGGATGTTGACACATTAATCTATTTAATCAATTACAGAAGGAAAGAAAAATGTATTTTTATAGAGCACAGTGACAGAGTTGACAAATTCCTGCTTTTACATAAGAAGAGAGTTTTAAGGAGAATTAATATTTTTTACTCTTCAATAAAATGCTACAATTACTATGCAATGACATCAGCATCCATGAAGGACAATTCAAATATCAAATATCAAGGTGGGGTGAAAAAGTCTACTTTTTATCCATCTCTGCCAAAGTGTTGTGCACACTTTCTTGCAATCTCTTACAAGGAGAGGGGCCATTTTTGCCTTATCATTTTCCTATTGGCAAGAATGCAGATGGAATGACTATAGCTCCAGCACACAAAACATTTTAGGCAAGTTCCTAGTGCACTGAAGATTATTGTAGGTGACATTCAAAAAAACCATCAGGCACAATAAATTTTATTAAGTAATTTAGCATTAATTGAATATTTCGCATTATGTTAAACAAAGAGACAACAAAGGTGTGATGGCTAAAGGGAACTCAGGCCAAAAATAGAGATTGACTAGCAAACTGGCAAAACTGAACACATGGTCAGGTTTTCTTTCTCTGAACAAAACTATTTGACCGCAATCTATCTACATTTTTTTTTTAAAGACAGAGGGAGTGAGTGAGAGAGAGAGAATCAATTTTATTTATCTGGCCTTTGTTTCTTCGACTCCTAGTTGTGTATGTCCTGTGGGGTTTGAACTTGGATGCTTGTGCATGCCAGGAAAGTGCTCCAACCCCATCTCTCTACATTTTAAGTAGGGAATATGATGTATCTTTCCTGGTGTACTTTAGCAAACAATGTGAAATGAGTGTCAGATCACTAAAAACAAAAAGAAGAAGAGGAGGAGGAGGAAGAGAGGAAAAAGAAAAATTAATTTATGCAAGAAAATAAACTCACAAAAAAATTTGTCATTTGGAATTTTGTAAATAAATAACATAATAAATAATGTCTTTATTGTATGACCAGCTCACTAATGCAAAAAAGCTCAAGCAAACTCATACGGTTACTTCTAACATTGTTAGATTGTAGTACTATACACATAAAATATCTTTATGTGAAAAGATAAAGTACTTCTTCGGCATGTATTTAAGACAGTATCATACAGATCATAGAAGTAATTTTAAAAATGGTACAAAACAATCGCAAAAATGTAATCAAATAAAAGTGATAGCTTCTAAAGGTGGTTCCTTTAAGATGGCCCTAGAGGAGTGAGCATCACTCGCTTAGAGGAGTGAAGATAGGTCTCAAAGTTGTAGCCATCTCATATCAGTACTTTTTTGAGATATAAGACCCACATTTGATTCTTAAACAAATTTCATTCTCAATCTGGGAATTTGGAAGTTTTCCCAACATTTATCCAACTCTTTGATTGGTACTTGGCTTCACCTCTTATCTGTGAGTTTGGCCTTCTCTGTCCCTTGTGCATTATCCACCCCAAGCACACAAGGTTGTGCTTCCAGTTTCATACAAAACAATCCACCTGGCCACAACCCTCATATTCAGCCTACAAGGTGCAAATCATATTTTGCAAATTCTAGTTTTGTGCAGTGTAGATTGATTCTTGGTATTGACTTCTGCTGCTAAGCATCCAAAATACTTCATATCTGGCTAACACAAAAAACTTGCATCAAGTTTAAAATATCATCCCTAAAAGTCAGTTAGAGGATAGAACTTTTCATGTTCCCATGAGTCCCAAAGCCTCCCTTGGCTGGATTCCAGAGTGCATACTAATTTGCATGTCTTAAATAAGGGGATCCATTTATTGAGGCAATGAAGTTGATCATTAGATTATAATAATTAACTCTTTGAAAATAATTATTTAACTTTAGTTCAAATTTATCAGTCACCAGGGAGTAGCTGGCTCCTGACTGCCATCTCAAAAATTGGTTGGAAGGGGTTTCTAAATGCAGGTATTGGAATCTATTTTCCTTCAGTTTTATCATAGTGCCATCATTGAATGAGCTCACGATCTCATTATTAATTACAGTCTCACAGATACAGTCCACACAACTTCACTCCTCAGCAACCATTTCCTTATCTAGAGAGAGGAATCTGACTGTCATAATAACCTAGTTATTATAATAGTTGACTGATATTGAAGGCAAGCAAATTACTCTAATAAAAATTTACTGAGTCTCTGGAAGTTTGGCTGTATAATGGTACAGGTGTCTTTTAACTACAGGCATTGGAAGTGAAAGGATGCTCTTCCCTACAGACTACAAAAGTATTTCAAAATCAATTAGAATGATTGACATGTTCTTGGGTTTGCAAAGTTTCTTAATTCTTAACATCTCTTTCCACTTCTACCAGCTTATGTTTCCTCCTATTTTCAGCCTCTCTCATATCATTTTACCCTCTCCCCAAAAAAGATTTAAAACCTTTCCAAATGATATAAAATTATCTGTGCAGAGTATTCATAGCACCACAAAATACAGAGGAAAAAACGGGTAGGAAAAAGATAAAGAACACAAGCTAATATATTTATATGGGGTTATATGAAGAGTTTTCTTATTTATAAATATATCTGTAATCAATAAGTATCACTTTTGTGATAATAAAATAATGTAATAATGATAATAATAACAAACCCAATAACAGTGGGAACTGCATGAGTTCAGGAGTTAAATAAACCAAATTTAAATTTTTGCCATGAGACCCTTATGGACAAGTTTGATAAGACCTGTTGATACCTTTTCATTAAATTAATTATATAATGCTTTCCTCCCAGAGCTGTTGTGAGAACTAAACAAAACATTCTCTATAAAGTCCCTTACATGGTATGCAGTATTTTCCTAGATAGTAAAATTTTCATTCTAATGGGAAAAGAGACCTCTCTACAAATTAAGTTTAAACACCTTTCTGTATAAAAGCAAATTGTCTTTATTTCTACTTTGAGAAAGTTAGACACCAAACCAGAAATGTTCTCCACAGTGATTGCATCAGCCCCAACCACTAATGTCTATCACAGAGCACATGATGATCAGGCCACTGATAGACAGGTGTGGGAGCTATTGGCTTTCAGCCATGAGGAAGGTTTGAGCTTTTCCTACCTGGATCCAGCATAATAATTAGATACATCAATGCTATGTCTAGTTTCTCAAAAACCTGGTGAAAATAAAATGCCAGAAGACTAGCAAAGGACATGCTTATAGTACATTTTGCCATAAAACTAATTAAATGAAGAGTCCAAAGTTTCCTTGCTGCTGAACAGGTGTAATCTGTGGATCATCTCTCCAATTTTGCAAATGGGAAGGGGCTTTCTTTGAGGCTATCCATATGTTATAATGAGTCCCCTCAGTAGACCTGGTAAAATCAAGTCAAAATTGTTCTACTTTTAAAAGGGCCCAAATGCAATGATTTTAAAGAGATTTAGCCCTGGAAGGAAATTCCATTATAAACTTCAGGGGAATGATTTCTAAAGAATAAAGTGAGATATGGCAGGACTTTATACAAAACAAATGCCGCCCCGATAGTTAACCCTTAGCACTTCCTATTTAACCTCCACAACACACCCTCATTTTTCCTCTCCATTGTCAAATTCTTGGTCGAAACCTCCATCTTCTAGTACTTACTAGTGAGAGCAGCCTTCTGTCAGGCTTTTTGTCAGGCTTCCTGTGACTAATTATCATCTTCTTTCCAAAATTCTGGCCTTCCAGGAAATCATCCAAGCTCCCCTCAACTTTGCCTCTGATTTTTTCTTCAGTTTAATCTCTTGTCCTTCACAGTCCTGTAATCTACTGAATCTGAACTACAGACCTTTGAGAGACACCTTACAGTGTGTTCTGCTGAAACCCTCTCTGCTCAACCTTTTGGTCTCCATGGAGTGCCCTTGATGAATTTGTTGTTTGGATAATTCTCTTTTATTACTCCAAGATACACTGTATTAATCAGACCTTATTACTTTTTGTATTCTGATGCTTTAAAATCTGAAGCTTTGCCCTTCTATATGCAAAACAACCAATTCACAACCAACACCCCAATCACCTCCCTTACCAGATTCTCCCTCTCTGGAGCACTACCTCCCTGTACTAATCATTCCATGGCTTGGCACCAAAACAGCCTTAAATTCAAAGCTGATGAAATTATTTAAATTAGCCAATTCTAAGCCAGTTGATCCTTCCTCCCACATTCTTTTCAATACTAAAAATACACAAAGTCTTATTTTCCCATCACTCCCTCTGCCTGTCCCTGGTGCTTCTCTGAGTAGCCCTGTGGATCATGTTGCAGCCCTTCCTGTTGTGAACTGTGAGTAACAAACTGTCTTTTCAATGATGATCATCTCCTGATCTGTTGACCTGGCCATACTTGAATAATAGTAAAATATGCAGGTGAAAATACTTACCTCTATTATCACCTTCTCTGGGAAACCTGACCAAACAGTTCCTCTCTCCCAGACTAAGCATGATACAGTAGGTCTCATCTAGACCTCTGTTGGCCCCATACATGCCACTGACAGCTCCCACCACACTGTACTGAAATAGACTGATAACATGGCTGCCTTCCCCACCTAGCTGTCTGCATCTTGTTCATACCCTTACTGCCAGAGCCTACAATAATACCTACTCCCAGACTCTTCACGTGTTTGTTGAATTGAACGGAACTGGAAAATTATGCCTGCCCTCAAAATTTGGAGAAAGCTACAGAGCAGCAACCAGATTGTTCCAATGCTGCCTGATGAATACTAAGGTAGAAATAAACACAGTTCACAGCATGACTTCAAAGGATGCACGTGGGACCCTTGACCCGTGACAGCTTAAAAGACTTCATGCTGGTTTGCTTTCTGGCCTAAAACACCTAGAATATTCTCCCTCTCAACAGAGCTAATAGGTTATAAAACTTAAACTTACTAATTCAATGAAAAAATAGTCTCAAAACTCACTGAATTTGGAGCTCCAGACTGTCAGACTGGGTGACCCGGCAGAATCACACAGGAAGAAGAAGCAGTTGCAGCAATTATCTCAGCTTTCTTGGAGTCCACCTTCTCAGTGTCTGCCCACTGGCCCAGTCATCATTCCCTCTGCAGCCTTGTCATGGTTCATGTTGGCCAGGGGCATTTACAAGGAAGGGCCAGGTGGTGATGAAGTGTCTGAGTTAAAGTCTCAACTTGACCATTGCTCTCCGACCTTGGGCAAATTATTTAACTCCCCCAAACACTGATATTGCCTCAATAAACTAGCATTAACACTAATAATATAGCATTAATACTAATCCTAACTGTCATTCAGGATTATAGTAGCTGCCATTAATATTCAACTAGCATTAATACAAATACTGTCTTTCAGAATTATAGTAACTGCCATTCAGGATTATAGTAAGGATTAAATTATCGCATCCATATAATATGCCTTGTGCATATTAAGAGCTCAGTAAATGTTAGCCATTATTACCCTTGCGATATCTTCCTCACTCATCTTCTCATCTCCAATTGCACACATGCCATCAGATCTTTCCTCTCCACAGGCACCTGTCTAACATAGAATCCTGACCATGTTTATACCCTGCCTCTAAGTCATGTTCCAGAACTTATAGAATGAAGTCTAAATCCTTAAATAAGTCATCAGGCCCTCATTACCTTCCTCTAGTCTCTGCATTCTCATTGCAGTCCTTCTCCAGCCAAGTTGAGCATCTACTGGAAGCTGCTAGATACATCAGGTTTTTCTTGAGCTCTGCCTCTATCCCCTGAATCAACAGTTACCTTCACCTGTAATAACCTCATAGCCAAATAACCCTCTTGCCAGTGAAAACTGGCAGCTCCTCTACTTCGTGCCCTGACTTTGTGATAGCCCACCCTTGACACTTACTTGCATTGATTTATATACATATGTGTCTTCTGCCACTGAGCCACAAGCTTACCAAGCGCAGGGACTACATCTCATTTGTCTTCATACTGTCAGTAACTGAAAGTGCCTGAAAAGTAGTAGCAGCTCACAGTATGAATGAATCAGATGAATAAAATTAATGAAACCACCAAAATTAATTTCCTCCTCAGTCTAGGGGCTCCTTTTGGAAATTTATCAAAGATAACTGCTATCGTTATCTACTCTGGGCCTTTAAGGAAGAAGAGAGGATGTGCCAGACTGGATCATTGAGATGGCCTCATTCACCATGGTCCATGTACAAGGGCCAGCACTTTACCCTTCCCAGCCTCTCTTCTCTCCACCACCCCAAGCTCCCTCACTCCCATCAACCTTTGCTACACATGGAATGACAGCACAGATAATGGTGTCCTACAAATCTGTTGGCTGACTGAGTTTTCTAGTGTAGAAATTCAAAAGGATGAGAAAGAAAGATGAAAGAGAAAGAAGAAGGAAGGAAGAAAGGAAGGAAGGAAGGAAGGGAGGGAGGGAGGAAGGAAGATAGCCCGAGTCAACTGTTCTACAATTTCAGACTCTGCTTAATTAAACACTTTGCAGATGTCACAGAGATCTGGGAAGTCTATTGTCCTTTTGGTCTTACTTCAACACTACCCCTTACAACTTCTTACCGAAGCTTAACAAAGTGACTCATCAACATAACGATTTTAGGGAAATATTCAAAGTCTGTGATTTAATAATTCACTCTACTCTCTACATACATAGTCATTATGTCTTGAAAACGTGTTATACTACATTATAATTTTCCATAAAATTGTAAATGATGTTCGGTCTTGACTCTAATTTTGGTCAGAGTAAATATAAAAGTCTGAATGGAGCCATGGAGTGCATCAAACAAGTAACCCTAAACCAGGAAGGAAATACTTGACTTAATTGGATTGTCACTAGTTATATTTTTAATGCTTATTTGCTTCTAACAGCTTGTGTGCTGTTAGAAAACCTATTTAAAATGGGTTTTCTGAAGGGGGACAAACTTCAAAGAAATAGAAAAAGTCACAAGCCCAATTTTTAAATAAATTATTAGGTTGATTACTTGGACAGTCATCCAAATTTCTTATGTGACAAAAAAGCTAACTCTGAATTCTTAAAGCAATAGAGGAGCTTTGATGGAGGCATAGACACTTTAATGATTCTGAAGGTTTGATCAAGATGGGAGCAGTGCTAAGAAGGCTATTTCCCTCATTAAAATTTTCAGTGCCCGAGGAGACTCTTCAAGATGGCGATCTGAAGACAAAAGGCTTCCACTGCACTCCCGTGACTGATCAGGATATCTCCGGCTTCTCACCAGTTTTTTGAGGTGTGTTTTGGGAAATAGCATTGTGAATCACCAGTTTTAATCTCAGCATTGGTTTTGGGGAGTGGAGACCTAGGAGCGAACGGGGATTCTTTGTCCCCCGCCGGCATTTGCGCTCTCCAGCCTACATTCCCGCCCTCCAGAGTCACTTCTGCAAAGAAAAAATCCTGAACAGCTTTAAAGACAGCGTACTGGCGAGGACACCTCCCGGACCTGTGCTCTGTCTGGCGGCAGGATCAGTGACTGGAAAGAGCTCCTTATAAGCACAGAGCAGCGTTTTGCGCAGAAGAGGCGGTGCGGGAACTGCAAGGACGTGAGAGCCGAGCAAGCCTCCTTACTATATCCGCGAACTAGTTACCGCACGTCCAGCCCGCCTGAGCAGGGCAAGACCTCTTTGGGACTGCAAAGCAAGCTCTAACTACTCCGCCTGGAAGCAGCAGAGATCAAAGGTGGAAACAGGACCAGAAGGCCTGGCTGAAGCCCTGAAGAAGGTGGGGGAGCAGTGTGGGAAGGGGAGCATCCATTTTGAAAACC
>PVKS010042943.1:0-15149 GCA_004027875.1 Aplodontia rufa | reverse complement strand
ACATGAGTTAAATCCAGATAAGATGTAATGCTTTACAATCTAATACTTTTTTTAGAGTTATAATGGGAAGGGGAAGGGAGGGATAAGGGAGGGTAATTGGGGGGGCACTCCTGGGGATAACTGCAATATCCAGAATATATACACATTTTATACACATTTTATATTATTTTGTTAAAATCTTGTAAGGTTGCTCAAAAATTAAAAAAAATTAATTAAAAAAAAAAAACTGGAGATGGCCAACCACGGACTGAAGCCTCTAAACTGTGCATTAATTGGCTATTTACTTGAGAAATATACTGGTGGCTGTGAAACAAAATAAAAGAGACAATGCATTGACCCAACTGTGACAAAAGTTTGCAGTTCAGCCGAGGACATAATTTTAGCACATACCAACCAACAAAGAGCTGAAAATTTGAACTGTGTGCTTCTGGAAATGATTATAAAAGAATTTGTCAAAGTGAGAGTTTTGCAAAGGTCTCACATAAGACATTGGAATATAAATGATCTTTTTTTATAATTTTTTTTAAAGAGAGAGGGACAGTGAGAGAGAAAGACAGAATCAAATTTTCTTTAGTTTTTCATGTGGCTTTCATTACTGGGACACTCCGTTGTGTACGTGGTGCTGGGGTTCCAACCCATGTCCTTGTACTTGTGCATGCTAGGCAAGCGCCATAACCTCTGAGTCACTGCTCCAGCCCCAGAAACAGTCTTTTAAAAATGGATAAAATTTGGGGGCTGGAGTGGTAAGGCGCTTGACTGGCATGTGCAAGGACATGGGTTCAAACCCCAGGACCACGAACATATCAGAGTGTCCGAGCAACAAAAAGCCGCATGAAAACTAAATAAAATTTGATTATTTCTCTCTCTCTCTCTCTGTCCCTCTCTCTTTTAAAAAAATGGTTAAAATTTGGGCAAATAAAAAATTTATGCTGCATGCAAAGAGTACAGCACAAACAAAAATGTAAAGAAAAGAACATGATGTAGATACAACAGAATTAAGCTCAGAACAATGGGCATATATTAAGGGATAATAAAAGCAGCAATACTACTAATAAAATAATCATAGTAAATAATAACTAGTAATAATAATTAATAATAATAACTAATTATCTATTAATAACTAATAATTAATAATAATAAAAGCAAATGTTTATTCTGTGCTGAGCACTATTCTTAGTTCTTTGTATATATTACTTCTGTGAGTTACATACTGTTAATATTAGCCCAATTTTGAAAATGAGGAAACTGAGGCACAGAATAATTAAGTAACTTGACTAAGGTCACAGAGATAATAATGGTAGAGCAAGGTTTTGGACCCAGAAAGTCTATACTCAGGATGCATGTGGGGATTATCATGACATACAGCCCAGTGGGAAATAAGACATGATACGGAGTTTGGGAGCAAATAATGAAAGTCAGACCAAGGACTTTCCATTTGATGCTAATCATATTGGTTCTTAACAAACAGATAACAATGGGGAAAAATGCTTCTGTATTATGCATTCATAGAACACATCTCCAACACTAAAGCTGCCTTCTCTTCCTTCAAATGACTGCTACTATTAGGGATTGTCCAAAATTGTTCAATCAGGAAGTTGAGACTAACTTGTGCTCTGTCAAGTCAAAGAACCAGAAAACTATCCCATGAAGTTTGAGCAACTTGGTTGGAGGCATATAACTTTGTGCTGGATCAAACAACTAAAATATCAGGGGGTTGGGGATTTAACTCAGTGGCAGAGCACTTGCCTAGCACGAGCAAGGCCCTGAGTTCGGCCCTCAGCCCTGAAATAAATAAATAAATAAATAAAATATCCAAAGACTCTTGGTTTCAATCCTAGACTTCACACTCTAATGCACACTTCTCTCAGAACTATAATATAATTCTATAGGCTGAAAACAGCAGTGCATTTAACTGGATCTCAGCCGTCTGTCTCACATCTAATGACACAATTTGGTAACTATTACACAATAATTCACAGCCTGTTGCATTTTATTGCACTTCAAGAAGATAAAAATAAATAGTGCAGATATTTTTAATAATCCTTTCCATTATCGTTCAGCTCAATATACAAACCCCATTGTTTATTTGACACTTAGAGTAAATCCTGAGACCCAGAATAAAGTTATACAATCTAAGATTATGATCACACTTTTACTGTTACCTCTGACCTTTATACCTGACTAGTTCTTGGGCCTGTAGTTGACTGAATCTGATGATTTTTACTACATTTTTTAAGTATTAGAACTACCATCTTCCCAAATCTCCCCACTTTAAGCCCCAGAATTTAGTAGAGTATAAAATACCGTCACATCAGAAATATTTTCTTGAACCCAACCATCTTTGATTGTCAAAGACACTGAAAGTCACACATTCCAGGAAAAACTCATTTCTGGGCAAAGTAGGATGGCTGGTCACCCTAGTATCCAGCATAGCTTCTACAATATTGGAGAAAAAAGAGTGTGTCTGGCTCTATATAACTATTTGTATACCTACATTTAGCTTGATGAAACAAAATTACGTATTACTGGGGGATGGGGAATAGACTAAAAAATAAACTCTCCCTTAACCTCCTGGAGAAATATTTAATCTTAGTATAAGAACACCTTCCCCTTGGAACATAAGTAAGCCTTTGCTCTAAACCTTGTTAATCAGCAATGAGAAAAGGAAAAATACTTTCTAGTAACTCCTCAGGTTGCAATAATGCTGCTAACACACTTTGTTGAGGAAGTAAGATACCAATTTACCTGAAAATCTAACTATCTCTTAATTAAAGCTAATTGTACACTCAGAATTTCTATATTGCAGTGCACTGGTTTGTGACACAGTTTTTAGCAACTACAACAGTATCGAAATATTATCTTTTATGCAGCACAAAACCCAGTATTAGCATTAAAGCAAAATGATTCACATTTATTATTAAGGCATTCTTTGCCAAAGCCTTAATTTTACTTTAAAGCAGAGAAGGGAAAAAAATGGAAGCTGATATTTTAGTATAATACCTCCTCCTCAGATCCTTACTAAAAGGGTGGCCATTATTTCTCAACACACGCTCAAGTCTTAAAAGTACTTCAGAAATGAACTCCAAGAGTTCCTCTTCAGAAAGCTTTAAGGAAACATTCTTCTCTCCCATAGAAACTACATTTTAAGAATGGCCAACAATGAATGAACTAAATTTTATGTCAAAAATATCCCAAAATGTTTTGAAGACATTTGCCTTTTCTTTAAACAGAAGATGTTTAGGGGACTGATAATAAATAGAAAATGTATTTTACAATTACATCTAATTCCCAAAATATGATTTTTCTTTACAATCTCTTAGAAACCTCCAAAGAGTATCTTGAATGACTTTAATGAAAAAATAATATCATGCTGGTCATAACTAGATTTTTAATCAGAATTAATATTTTATTTTATTTGCTCACTGTAATAAAGAAACAAAGACAAGAATAGTTAGTATATAAAGAAAATGAAGCTGAGGTAGTACATTTTATTATTACAGAATTTTATTATAGAGCAAACACATTTGAGATTAAAAACAAATTATACATCACACATTTGTAAATGTAGAACAGAAGGTATAGACAGAAAAGCTGAGTTATGTTCAGATTTATATGTCTAAAAGGAGATTTTATGTTTAATATTACTGAAGTTTTGTGATAAGGCCTTAATCTTAGACCGCACACAATATCAACTTCCACACACTTCCTTGGCAAAATTTCACTGCAGATGAAATGAGGAGTTAAAACAAAACCAAGCAAACAAACAGAAAAGGAGCTGGGTGAAAAGTCAATTTGTTTCTGATGTGTTCTTTTTTTCATGTATTTCACAATGAAAGATATTACTAATCAAATTTAATGTTCAAGTCTTGCACCCAAGACTGACAATTTCTGTGTGCAGGGAGACTATGTTTGCTCTTGTTGCAAGCTGTGGTAGTATTCTCTTTAGGGGACCCTGTTTTTAGCCCTTTCTTTGTGGGAACCAGAATGAGGAAAAGAACCACTGGACTGGTAAATACATGAGCTGCTGGGTATGAGTTCCTGCTTTGCTGTTTTCAGAATGTTATATCGAGATGTTTTTGTTTTTGTTTTGTCAATGCAATGTGTTAACACTAAGTCAAAAGTGAGGGACCTGGGATTTAAGTCCTGGCCCTGACACTAATTGTCTCTTTAATATCAGGCAAGCTGTTTTACCTTTCAGGACTTTGGAGTAGAATAGTCATTAGATGACCTTTATGAAAAACATTTAGTATGACTAAGTCAAAGTCAAAAGGGAAGGTGAGTATTTGAACAAAGTTATCTAGGATCAAATCATCCCAACTATTTTTGTGTATAGTGAGAGGCAGGATAGAGAAATAATAATTGAAGTGGCGGTAGAACCAGACTGCCTGGATTCACACCCTTCTCATTACTTGTATCACCTGGCACAAGCTTCTTATTCATTCCTCCTTTTCCTCATCTATAAAATGGGAAGGATAAAAGTATCTACTCCATAGAGTCATTATAACAATTAAGGAAATACTATGTACAACCCTAAGATCATTGCTTGTTCACTCCTAATAGAGGCAGGAACAATTCATGAATTATTAAGCCAAGTCCTTCTCAGTTGAAGATTAGTTCAAGGGCACAAATGGAGAAGCAAGATGTGTAAATGAAAGAAGACACTTTTTCCTAGTTTACAGTGATACTCTTTCTGTTCCCACACCCCAATCATTTTCCAACTTCATGATTCTACAGATCTATATAGTACTAGAATCATTTAAATAGCTTATTACATACAACACAGGTTCTTACCTCCTGGTCCCAGAGTTTCTGCTTCAGTGGGTTTGGAATGGGATTGAGTATATATACTTCCAACAAGTTTCCAGATGCTACTGATGTTGCTGACCCAGGGATCATTCTTTGAGAAACCATGGTATTGAATAATGGTTCCCTGATTTTTGTAATCAAAGAACTATCAGAATCTGTATAAATTGGGTGGATGCTAGGGGACACAATTTCTTATCCCACAGACTCAAAAGAACAGCTTCCTAGCCTGTCTCTGGTTACCAAGTTACCGCACCACACTTTGGGAACCACTGACTGAGTAAATCACACCATTTGTTCACTTGCTTGCTTTGTTCCAGCTATGATTGACTTTTTTTTCTATTTTTAAAAACAAGTAAAGAGCCTACCTCAGGGTCCTTGTAATTCCTATGATTTACACTTGGAAATTTGCTCTCCTAGGTCTTCATATGCCAGACTCACCTCCTTTTTCAATTCTCAACTCCTCTCTGTGTGTGTTCTTATTTATTTATATATATGTGTGTGTGAAATCAAGAAGAGATATTACATTTTATCATTAAGAATTTCATTATACATGGGGCTGGAGCGGTTGCTCAGTGGTTTCAGCACTTGCCCTGCATGTGCAAAGACAAGGGTTCAAACCCCAGCACCACGTACACAATGAAGTGTTGGAGCAACGAAACCCACATGAAAACCTGAGTAAAGTTGGTTCTCTCGCCTCTCTCTCTCTCTCTCTTTCTCTCACTCTCTCTCTCTCACTGTCCCTCTCTCTTAAAAATTTTTTCATCATACAAATTATAAACTTAAATTATTAATCATGCTTTTATATAATGAATCCATTCTTCTTAATAATTCTCCAGTTTACCACCTTGTTTTGTTTCCTTCATATTAATTTTCCAATCTGTAAACATATCATTTATTCATGAATATATTTGCTTGCTCATATTCTCCCTTGATAGCATGTAAGCCCCATGAGCTTAAAGAATTTTGTTAACAATTCTCTCCCAAACACCTAAAAGAGTGCTAGGAATAATGAGCACTCAATAATTATTTATTAAAGAAATGAATAGACCAGAAGGAAGGAGTCTTTTGCATCGGACACAGCATTATCACTCCGTCCATAACAAAAGTAATTACCCTGCCTACCAAACTAGTACAGACCCAGATTTTCCTCCAGAAATATTTTAGTCCTCCTGAATCCAAGTTGTGTGAAGACTGTGAAAGGAAACACAAGAAAAGAATGTTTCATAAGTGCAAAATGTACTATTTATCTAAATATAAGTAAACTAACTACTCAGAGTGATCTAAAACCAAAAATATGCAGGATTTGTTAGTTGCACTATTGCGTGTTAAGCCAAGAACAGAATGTTACAATGAAGAGAGCAAGTTCGCCCACACAAGAAAACAAACCCAGTGTACCATGCAACTATTCTTTAATAGCAATGCTGCTGATGGATTTTATTAAGTTATCACCATATTCATGAAAGAGAAGAGTTAGTCCCACTGGGTGAGCCTGAGGAACAGGTCTCATGGTCCCATTTCCCAATGGGACCACACTCCAGCTTCCTTTTTTTTTTTAGAGAGAGGGACAGTGAGAGAGAGAGAGAAAGAGAGACAGAATCAATTTTATTCAGTTTTTCATGTGGCCTTCGTTGTGTACGTGGTGCTGGGGTTTGAACTCGTGTGCACACGCATGCCGGGCAAGTGCCGTAACTGCTGAACCAATGCCCCAGCCCTTCAGCTTCCTCTTAGAGATGCACAAAGCACATGGAAAATAAATAAAGATTTTGAGAAGTCCTACCTCAGAAGCTTTTGCATTTGTTTAACTCACATTACCCAAATTTTGATGCATCCATGGGAGCAAAACACCGAAAAAAATCAAGCTGGTAGTCCATGGCATTAATTTCTTTGCTTGTTTTGTTTTTTAGTAACTGACAAATTCCTAGTGGCATAGCTAAACAGTTCACAAGCTCCTTAAGCCAGTACAGAGAAAGCCGGATGCAGTGGTGCACACCTGTAACCTCTCAGAGACTCAGAAGGCTGAGGCAGGAGGATCACAAGTTCAAAGCCTGCCTCAGCAACGTAATGAGGCCCTAAGGAATTTAGTGAAAACCTGTCTCAATATGAAAAATAAAAAGGGCTGGGGATGTGGCCCAGTGATTGAGTGCCCTTAGGTTTAATCCGCAGTAACTCCTCCCAAAAAAATTCCAGACAGTACAGAGATATGGACCTTCAGTGAATTAACAATAGTAGTTCATTTTATAAAGTATTTATCATTATCCAGAATTCTAGATTAATCTTCTAATGTTTGAGCCAAAAAAATTTGCCTATGGACCTAATGCCTAATGTCTTTGAGTTCCTCCATACCTAGTTTGCAGCAGTTTAATCAAAACAATCAGAGATAAGGAGTTGTTTTGAAATTTTGAGATAATTTGGCACAGCTTTAGGAGGCACATGCACGGTGCAGTGAAGAAGGAAGGCAACACTACACTAGGCAGCCAAATCAGCTGTGTCACATCTGAGGCCAAGGGGTGACAGATGTTGCTGTCAGACCACCCATACAATCAGATCATTTGGCTGCTCTTTTTTTTCCTGCCCACAGAGGGGCTAATGATGAACCCACACATGACAAATTTGAAGGTGTTTTTTTTTTCTCTTTAGGGAGGAATATGGTTTTCTACAAAGAATGCCAAAAGAATTAATCCTTTCTCACTTGTGTTTATTTCTCAAGAGGCTTTTAGCCCTTGCTGTTTCTGCAGCTTGGTATGACAATAGTGCAAGACACGTTTATTTTTTTTTCCAAGGGGGAAGTCAGCCTTCAAAACAGTGACATCCTGGATGTTTTCCAGAAAGAGAGATTGCAAAAATCACACCTGTGGCACTAACAGACATCAATTTCCCTCTGGTGGTTTCCTGCCAACTTAACTCATCAAATAAACAGGGATGGGAGTGCTCAAGGTTTTATACATGTAGCCAGAACATTTGCTTTTAAAGAATGAGTCAAGAAATGATAAATAACACTCTTTATCAGTGGGAGATAGCTAAACCTTGAGACAATTGTACAGATTATTTTGAGTATTGTCGCACCTGAGGCTTGAGTTCTGGGAGTTATGCAAAGTCTGCTTGAAGCTAAAGAGACTCTTATCTCAGGTCTGCCAGTGTGGTTGTATTGATGGATCTAAGGCTTTGTCTCCTGCAGAGTCACACATTCCACAGGCTAAATTGATGGATGGGTCATTCCCTCAAGTGTCTGAGGGGACTACTGTCCTGTTGTGTTATGTGACCTTAAATATTGATTCAAGGACCAAACACTCCGTTCCAAATGCTTATTTTCCATTAATGAATTTTGTGTTATTTCCATATATAATGAACATTACATCTCTGAGGAGGAAAAACATGATTATCAGTAAGTCACCAGGTTCCCCTGTGTTATGGTTTGGATGTGAGGCGTTCTTCAAAGAAGCCCATGTTAGACGATGCAGGAATGTTCAGAGGTAAAAATGCTTATGAGAACTGTAAGCTAATCAGTAGATTAATCCATTTGATAAGTTGATCATTTGAATGAACTACTGGGTGATAACTATACAGAGGTGGAGTATAACTGGAGGAAGTAGGTCACTGGAGACATGTCCTTGAGAATTATGTATCTTGTCCCTGGCTTCTGGTGCCCTCTCTCTGCTTCTGAGCTATGAGGTGAGCAGCTTTCTCCACCATGTCCTTCTCCCATGATATTCTGTCTGATATCCACACCCAGAGAGATGGAGTTGGCTTGTTAGGGGACAGACAGATAAGAATGGTGGGAACACAGGGGCTGGAGCGGTGGCTTAGCGGTTACGGTGCTTGCCTGGCATGTGCAAGTACATGAGTTCAAACCCCAGCACCATGTATGCAACGAAGTGTCAGAGCAATGAAAGCCACATAAAAAGCGAAATAAAATTCATTTTCTCTTTCTCTCTCTCTCTCTCTCTCTCTCTCACTGTGCCTCTCTCTTTTAAAAAATGTTTAAAAAGTGGTGGGGAACACAAAGGAAATATTTCTATAAAATGAGACTACTGTGCTGACACCCACAAGCTTTCTTTTCCAAGAAGCAATTTACCTGAAGCCTTGCCTGGCCCTTGTGGACAGGATATGTCACATTCCTCAGCAAACTGTTATCTGCAGGAGAAATGCAGGCCTGAAATAATGTCCATAAGAGGAACCCAAGTTACCTGAAGGGGAAGACTTTTGTGACCCTTTTCATAGACCAGACCCCAAAACACAGGAAGATAAGGAAAATCTAACACACCCTGGCTTCAGAGGAAAAAAAATTGCTAGGATGCAATAGTGTGGACATTTAAATACAATAGAGAGAGAATTGTTCAGAGATTCAGTGGTGGACATTAAAACTTCACTCCCATCGTTCAGAACAGTGAACATGTGGCATGTACAAGAAAGACTGCTAGCTGGGCATAGTGGCACACACCTGTAATCCCAGCGACTGGGGAGGCTTAGGCAGGAGGATTGCAAGTTCAAAGCCAGCCTCAGCAACTTAGGGAGGATCTAAGCAACTTAGCAAGACCCTGTCTTAAAAAAAAATAAACAGGCTTGGTATGTGGCTCAGTGGTTAAGTGCTCCTGGGTTCAATCCTTGGCACACACACACACATACAAAAAAAAAAAAAACTAAATGAAACGAAACGAAAAGACTGCTATACTGCTATGGCATTTTTGTAAAGTAAATTCCAGAAATAAAGGAATTTTTATGAAGGAAAATATTAAGGGGAAATAAGATAAAAGCTATAATAAATGGGACAAGCAGGACTGTTAAACATGGGACATTTAGACTTGCTTTCAAAATATGGGTAGGATTTTTTACTTCCAAATAAGGGTAGAAATAAAGGGTAGGATGGTCCAGATAGAGAGTATTATAAGAGCAACAGTAATGGCGTTTGGGAAGGGCAGAACGGAAAGTGTGTGGCAGGGTATGTAAAATGTGCCTATTTAGCTGAACTGTAAGTACAGGCAAGGGAGTCATTAATGACAGGCAAAGTTAGAATGAAGAATTGGAACCAAATCTTAGAGGGCCTTGAATGCCAGACTAAAGAGATTCAGTAGACATTGGGGACACAATGAAGGTTTTCAAGGAGGAGAGTGATATCATCCCTTTAATGAATTTGAAGATGTTTCTAGTAGGGATGTGGAGGGTGATCCGAGTTTAATCAAACATTCAGACAGACAGACTACCCAGTTGGTTGTTAAAGTGAATTCTATATGGAGAAATGTCAAAATGTAATCCCATAATAATTAAAACAAAACCTGAATACTCACATGCAACATCGCTATTGCCTTTTCTTGTTTAGCACCCTTTAGGTAGATGACTTATGAATACCTACAGCAAAAACATAATGCTGTGCCAGGTTATTCTTTCAAATACAAAGTTATCGATCATACACAAAAGGCAGTTTTATTTCATACATTTTACTGTTTGAATCATTAATAATAGAGGGCATACAAAAAACTAAAATCAAGCATCCTTACTAGACTGTAAGATGAATATGATATCTTCCGAACATAAAAAAGAAAAAAGAATTTTTTTAAGACTTCAAAGCTAGCATTCTTCTGTGACCCAGGTCACGAATAAAAACAGAAAAATAGTCCTAAGTACTGCTGTCCCACTTTGTTTGATAGAGAAATTTTAGTTAAACTCTAAAGCTTGCTCTTGAATCAAAGAAAAAAAAAGAAGAAAAAGAAAAGAAAAAAGAAAGGCAGGGAATATATTTCCATTGTTGTACAGCAAAGCAGCTACACGATGCCTGAGGAAAGAAAAGAATGACTTTAATATAAAAGTCTTAGATTCTGGCGAGCTTTGGATTATTCATACTCTTTGGTTCTGAGGGTCATAGAGGGAACCATATGTCAGCAACCACATCCTAGATGCCATGTTCTCAAGCCTAAACAAAAATCTTTACAAAAATAATTACTTGAAAATTATCTTTGTCCCTTTTTTCTTATGCTCCTCAAATGATGTCTTTTTTTTCATTTTCTTTTTTTCCCTTTACCTAATATGTGGTATATGATGAGTAGTCAACAGAATGTACTTTCAGAATATAATCTTAGAAATGGTCATTTAAAAAGCAACATGGTATAGAAACATTAAGAGTACAGTGAGAAAACGAGGCATTACTTTAAACTTTTGGCATCTTAGTGTGTTTATTTAACAGCATCCACTTTAAGAATGAAGCATTATCATTGTCTTTTGCTTTCCTGTTATAGTTTTCAGCTCAGTAAATTCCGGCTTCCTGATTTTGTCATACTAGGAATTCTGCTGCACTCACTCATCAGATCTATTTTTGGCTTCTGCATCCTGTTCTCCACCTCTAAGGGCATGTTTATCAAATTCTTCAAACTGACTCAGGGTATCTGATGACTTCTCAGATAGGTTGGGCAACAACTATCTCACTATAGCATAGGAGAATGAATAAGTTGTATCCTTATGTTCCTCCTGCAGGTTAGTGCTGCTGTTACTATGCCCATATTTTATTCTGTGCATGTTTAACCATATTTTTATTGTGCTTTAGAGCTTCTCCCCCAAGTTACCCAGTTGGTATCTCCCCTGAGAGCTGGTACACGTTCATCTATTGCCTAAGACATCGGAAGTCTAGCTTCTCCAGCCTCTGGACTCTAGGACTTATAGCAGCACCCTCCATCCCTGTGTCCTCTGGTTTCTGGTCTTCGATTGAGAGTTACACCATCAGATCCCTGGTTCTGAGGCCTTCAGGCTTTGACTGAGTCACACTACCAGCCTCCCAGGATCAACAGCCTGCAGACAACCTACTGTGGCCCTTCTCTGCTTCTATAATTTTGTGAGCCAATTCCCCAATAAATCCTCTCTGTATACATATGCTATTGTTTTGTCTCTCTGGAGAACCCTGACTGATACATGGACTGATGACACAATCAAAATTGTACTTTTCTAAGGTCGCTCTGGCAATGACATGAAGGGGGCATTGGGGAATGGATAGCACAGGAGGAGAGTAGAGTGCTCAGAAAGTTATTACAGGTAAGGACCTCAACAAGGGTGAGGACAAGAGATTTTTCTAATGGCATCTAGTTTCCTTTAATAGAAGTCTGGCAAAGAGGATAAACTATTGCTCTGGTATCTCCATGGCCCCAAACATGTTGCAAATGACAAATCTCAAAGATGTATAAAACTCATTTGGTGCTATTTTCTGTCTGCTAGAGGTGTTTTCCTTAGGGTGTGAATGTTGCACAATTAATTTCTTTCAAGAGATTCTTCCCTGACTATCCCCAGGCAGCTGGCAGGTTAAAGTCCTCTGTGTCCTCTGTGTACAACAATGACATCTTTAACTGTTACACCATGTGGTACCTTTCAGAGTGGACTACCCTTGTGCAGTCTGAACACTAGTAAGCCATTTAAGAATAAATGTTCAGTTAATAACTGGTTTCTTTCCAAATAAATAAAGAATATGCTTTTTTCCTCCTTTTCGTGTGTTCACTTTCAGTATGATGATATGTGATGCTAGCAGCAGGGAAAAAAGATGGCTTGCAAAGGCAACCGCAGCTCCAAAATCAAAAAAGGGGAGTCAAAGTAGTAATAATACAGATTCATTTCATTTTAGAATGCCTGGCCAAGGCAGAAAGATCTATTTGAATAACAGCAGTTGTGTCCTGTGGTGAGAGTAAGCTACTCCGTGCTGGGTCTAAATTATTCAGAAGCTGGGTAAGTAGAAAGAGGGAGTAATTATCTCTACCAATGGGATGCATTAACCTTTCTAAGCAATGTGTTCCTCTCAGGCCTGTGCACACGCACATGTGCAAACACACAGATACATACACATATATATACACACAAATGCTTCAAAGGGTATTCTCTATTTTTCAACTACATTTTTATCGTAACATAGCTACAAAAAGGATCCTCTCAACTCACCTTCATCTTCTTCCTGAATTACTCCATGGTTCCATTCTTCATTCCTTTCTTCCTATCATTTGCTCTTCTGACTAAGCCTACAAAAGAAACAGCTATCAAACAACTCTAGTATCCTGACAGCTCTTTATTTCTGCTTAGCCATGGCTCAAATGCTTTTTAAGAGTTTAATTGAATTTTATTCCATTTTTATGTAATCTGAGAGAGAATGAGAGAACAAGATAGAAAGAAGCTTATGTGTAAGTTATCCAGCATAACACGGAAACAGTGGTTCTCAAAATTCAGCATAATCAGAGTCAGCTGGGAGAGCTTGTGACAACACGGACTGCTGGGCCCACCTCCCAGTGTCCAATTCAGGGGATTTGGATGAGATCCAAACGTGTACTTCTAACATGATCCTGGATGATGTTGATGTTGTGGCCTTGAGATCACACTTAAAAGCCAGTGCACTAAAATATTACTAATAATGTTAAAAAGGAATGAACTACAGCTACATACAATCACACGATGAATCTCAGAAACAACTCCAGGTGAAACAAGTTACTAAAGACCGCATACAGTACACCAGCATTTTTTTAATGTTCCAGTGTCTCTTATTCCCAGTTCTGCTTAGTGATTTACCCAGAAAATCCTTTATGTCTTTCATAAGTAATGTATTGAAAGTGTATCACAAAACTCCTTCCCAGGATCTCAAAACACACTGCACTTTCCTATTTAATATAAAGTTTTGAGGTTGGTAGTGTTACAGTGCTGGGACTTCCTGGGAAACTGAGGTAGTGTAAAGACCTCCCCTGTTTGCAAACCCTGATTCATGCGATCAAGTCAGATTTCAGACACGGTTCTCAGAGTAACAGGCAAGAGTTTATTGAAGGGATAGGAAAGGGGGCATTCTCAAGGGAGAGTGGATCCTCTGAGAAAGGTCAGTTTTATTGGGGATCCCATAGAAATTTCTAGAGTCCCACCCAGGTCCATCTTGAATTTTGACTGACAGCAAGATGATTTCACACCTTCAAGTGCCCACTCTCATGACAACTCTAGGTCACCTTAGTCCTTGCTGACCACTTCCAATTGGATTCTTAACCATAAAATTTTGACAGATTTTATGATTAGGAGGGATTATCCTTATCTTCCTGTGTTTTGGGATCTGGTCTGTGAAAAGGTTTACAAAAAGTCTTCTTGGACATTATTTAAGCCCTGCATTTCTCCTGCAGAGAACAGTCTGCTGAGGATTGTGACATATCCTGTCCACATACGCCAGGCAGGGTTGCAGGTAAATTGCTTCTTGGAGAAGAAAGCTTGTGGGTGTCAGTAGAGTGGACTCATTTTATAAAATTATTCCCTTAACCTCATATTCCCACCATTTCCACCTGTCTGTCCTCTATCATTAGGAAATGTTTCCTATTATCTCTTAACAAATAAGAAATGTGATGTTTGAAAGAAATTATCTAAGCATTGTTGGAAAACTGAGGATTCTTGGGAGACTTTTATTGAAGGTAAATAGTTTTAAGTTCACACGTATTATGCTAATACATAATACAGTAAAAAAAATGTTCTGCCTAGAAATTAGGAGAGGTGGATTACAGTCCTTGCTCTAACGTGGACAAGTTAATTCATTTCTTTGGGTCTGTTTCCTCACCAACAAAACATGTCCAGGGTTTTTCTCATTAATATAAATGGTTTGGGTTTTTTGGTTGTTTTGTTTTATTTTCTTGTGATAGTGGGGTTCAAACTCAGACAGTGATGGGTTTTTTAAAAGCTGCTCAAAGGAATCCTAGGCAATTCTCAGAGATGCTTCTACAACTGTTTAGCAATGAGAAGAATGGGCAGGTAGGAGGAGCAAGGGACACTTAACATTTGAGGCTTGGTCAGGGTTTCTCTCTACATCTTCTAGCTGAATGGTTGAACTTTTATCTGATTTATATATGCTACACCTCTGCAAAAGAGATAATTTGGAGAAATGGTTCTCTGATTGAAAAGGCAAAGTTTGGAGACCACAGAACTAAGTGAGTTGTATGGGCCTCTCCTGTTCTCAAGCCTCTTTCTCTTGCAAACCTTTACCACCTTTCTGGAAGCAACCCCACCACTGCCACCAAACTCTCGTCTTAGCCTTGCCTTTTTCTTTAGAGGAAATTGAAATATCAACTCCCTCAACATCCCATCGCAATACCCAAAAACCTGTTTATTTATCTACCCTCATTCTCTTTAATACAATCTCTGAAGAAACGGTCTCACTTTTCAGCTTCAGCTTCCAGACAAATCCTTCCCCTGTGCTTTTGACCCTGTCCCTTACAATGCCTAAGGCCTTACGTTTGTCTCCCCCCTCCCGATTCCCAACTTCCTCTCTCTCATTTTCCAAGATGCTGACCCCTCTGCCCTCCCCTTTCCAGATAAGTTCCTTGAAAGAACAATCTGAAATTCTTTCTCTCTTTTTTCTATTTCGT
>PVKS010042942.1:0-15148 GCA_004027875.1 Aplodontia rufa | reverse complement strand
GATCTTGTTACTATTTCCATAAGTTCCTTCAGGAAGGGCTGCTAGGTCCTGCTTTGTTATGCAAAGAGTTAGAGTGGGTTGGAATGTGCTGTTACCTAGTTGTTTGTCTGTACTCAAAATCTGCATAACCCCTGGCAACTCCCTTAGAAGGATTATTGATTCCTTGGCTGTCTCCCCTCCTCCATATATAAAAACCCATGTGCCTTAGTAATAAATGGATTCTGAGCTGCCATCAGCTGCGTGTGGTTGCCTCGCTTCCCCGGCTGGGAGGGAAGGGATCCCCGGACGAGGGGGGACCCGGGTTCTAGCCGTGGGCACTCACCCTCCTCCTGATCGGCTCCCGGGGGACAATACAGCCCCCCACAATATATAAGTGTGGATTTATTTCTAATTTCTGTTCCATTGGTCAATATGTTGATTATTACACCAGTACCATGATGTTTTAATTGCTATAATTTTGTATTGCATTTTTAAGTCAGGTGGTATGAGGCCACCAGCTTTATTCTTTTCTCAAGATTGCTTTGGCTACTTCAGATCTTCCATGATTCTACATATATTCTAGGTTTCTTAAATTTCTTACATAGGTTTATGTTATAAGGATTGCATTGAAAATGTACATGACTTTGAATAGTGCAGGTATTATAACAATATTATCTTTTCCAATCATGAACACAAGTTATCTTTCCATTTATTTTTTACATAATTTTTTCATCACTGTTTTATACTTTCAATATAGAGATCTTTCACCTCCTTGGTGATATTTATTCCTACTTTTTTTTACAACTCTTGGTTAGTATTGTTCTCAGTGAACTATTTCAAATAGTTCACTGTTATTGTAAAAATACAACTTATTTTTGTTTGTTGATTTTTGTATCCTGAATCTTTACTTGAAATTCATTAATTCTAACAGGAATTTTGGTGAAGTCTTAGCAGGTGTTCTACATATAAAATTATTCCATCTGCTTACAGGGACATTTAACATCTTCCAAATTTGGATGCTTTTTGTTTCTCTCTCTTGACTAATTTCTCATTGGGGATTTTAGTACTATTTTGAACAAGGAAGAAGAGCAAATAAGCACCTTAAGATTGTTCCAGATCTTAGAGGAAAAGCTTTCAACTATTCCTCATATGTATGATATTAACAGTGAGTTTGTAATCTATGGCTTTCATTGTGCTCAGGTACATTCCATCTATGCCTAAATTATAGAGATTTTTATCATAAAACGGTGTTTAATTTTGTCAGATGTTTTTTCTGCATCCATTTAAATGGTCATATAGTTTTTTCCCTTCAACCTGTTAATGTGATGTATCTCATTTTTGTATTTATATATATTGCACTACCCTTGCATCCTTGGGATGAAACCCACTTGGTCGTGGTGAAGGATGTGAATGATTTGGATATTAGCCTGAAATTCTCTTTTTTCCCTTCTTTGTTGCTTTGTTTTTTTGATTGATTGGTTAGTTAGCTGGTTAGGCCTTTCTTTTTTTCCTCTAGCTTTCGTATCAGGGTAAGGCTAAAGGTTTGTCAGTTTTGCTTACATCTCCAAAAAAAAAAAAACGCAGCTCATGGTTTTGCCAAATTAAAAATTTTTTTGTTTTTATAATTTTTTTTTAAAGACAGAAGGACAGTGAGAGAAAGAGAGAGAGAGAATCAATTTTTTTTAATTGAGTTTTTCACATGGCTTTTGTTGCTCTGACACTTAGTTGTGTACGTGGTTCTGGGGCTTGAACCCATGTACTCGTGCATGCCAGGCAAGCACCGTAACCACCAAGCCACCGCTCCAGACCTGAAATTTAAAATTTTTTAAAACCTCTATTGCATTTCTCTCTGCTCATATATTTATTTCCTACATCTATTTACTTTGGGCTTAATTGGTTCTTTTTTGAGTTTCTTCAGCTGCAATGTTAGGTTGGTTTTTTTGAGAGCTTTCTTGTTTTTTGATATAGGTATTTGCTTTCATGAACTTCCTTCTTAGAACTACTTTTACCATATCCTGTAGATTTCTGTACATCTGTTTCCATTTTTTTGTTCAAGAAAAATTTTAATCTCTCTTTCAATTTTTTCATGACTTACTGATTGTTCAGCTGCGTATTTTTTCATTTACATGTATTTTTGAATTTTACACTGTTCCTCCTATTACAGATTTCTAACTTCATACTGTTGTAGTTGGAATAAGATACTTTTTTTTTTTATTTTTTGATACCACGGATTGAACTCAGAGGTGCTGAATCACTGAGCCACGTCCCCAGTCCTTTTTATTTTTTATTTTGAGGCAGAGTCTTGCTAAGTTACTTAGGGCCTCACTAAGTTGCTGAGGTTGTTATCAAATTTGCAATCCTCCTGTCTCAGCCTCCTTAGGTGGTGGGGATTACAGGTGTGTGTCTTTGAGCCTGGTAATACCTATGATTTTAATCATCTTAAATTTGTTAAGACTTGTGTTCTAATATATTATCTTTACTTGAGAATGTTCCATATGCAACTGAGAAGAATGTGTACTCTCAGTCTGTTGGATGAAATTTTCTCTATATGACCGTAAAGTCCATTTTGTTTAGTTCTGAGGATTTTACTGATTTTCTGTCTAGACGATCTGTTAAGTACTGAAAGCATGGTGTTGAAGTCCTCTACTGTCATTGTATTGCAGTCTACATCTCTTTTCAGATCTATTAATACTTATTTTATATAGCCATGTGCTGGGACACCTATATTCATAATTGTTCATCCTCTTGATGAATCAATCCATTTATCATTTTAAAAATAATTTTGTCTCTGTTTTTAACTTAAGTTCTATTTTTATGATAAAAATATAGCTATCCCTATTCTTTTTGGTTCCAATTTGCATGAAATATCTTTTTCCATCCCTTCACATTTAATCTATGTGACTTCACAGATTGAGTTTCTTATAGGCAGTAAATGGTTGAGTATTATTTTTCTATTTCAGCCATTCTTTACCTTTCAATTGGACAATTTAATCCATTTACATTGAAGAAAATCATTAATAGGACTAAATACAGTTATTTAAAGAATTGTCTTCTGGTTGTTTTAGATGCAGCATTCTTTTCTTGCTGTCTTCTCTTACTTCGTAACTGCAGTTAAATGATTTATGGTGGTATATTTTGATTTCTTGATTTTTATCTTTTGTGATCTACTATAGGTTTTTGGGTTTGTGGGCAGGGGGGTGGTGGTGCGCAGGTGTCTGCTTCTGTCCATGTTCTGGAGACTGAACCCAAGCCTTCATGCATGCTAGGCAGTTGTTCTATCATAGAATTAAACCCCAAGCCCCTGTGTTGTAGTGTTGTGATTACCATGTGGCTTACAAAAAGAAAAACTTAATTGTATAACAAGTTTTTGTTTTGGTACTAAGAATCAAACACAGGGCCTCTTTACCACCAAGTTACATCCTCAGCCCTTTATATATTTGATTGATTGATTGATTGATTGATTGAGATAGGATCTCACAAACTTGCTAAGGCTGGCCTTGAAACTGTACTCTTCCTGCTATAGCCTCCCGAGTCATTGGGATTACAGGCATGTATCACTATGGCCAGCTATAACAAGTTATTTTTAAATTGGTGACAACTTAACTATCATAGCCAAAAAAGTGAAAATAAAGACAAGTCCTCTTCATTTTTACTCCACTAAGCCACCACCACATTTGAAAATTTTTATGTCACAATTTGCAATTACGTGTCCCTTAATAAATTATTGTACCTATTACTTTTAATAGTTTTGTCTTTTAACTTTCAGACTAAAAATATAATTGATTTATAAATCACCATTAAAATATTACAGTTTTCTGAATTTAACTGTACTTTTACCAGTGAGTTTTGTAGCATTGCCTTTTGTATTACTAGCTACAACACTTCTCCTTCAACCTGAATAGCTCCCATTAGCATTTCTTCTAAGGCAAATATGGAGGTAGTGAACTACCTCCTCTCTTCTTTCCCTGAGAAAACCATTATCTGTCCTTCAATTCTGAAGGACAGCTTTCCTTGGTATGATATTTGTGGAGGGGGTATTCTTCTTTCAGCACTTAGAATATGTCATCTCACTCTCTCTTAGCCTGTAAGGTTTCTGCTGAGACATCTTCTGTTAGCTGATTTGAAACCCCCCCTTTTTGCGTTATTTGCTTTTCTCTTGCTGATTCTCACAATCTTCTCTGTCTAGGAGTTTTGACAGGTTGATTATGATGTTGTGGGGCAGTTTTCTTTTAATTAAATCTATCTGCATATCTTTGACCTACCTTAACTGGTAGTTACATCTTTATTCAGGTTTGGAAAGGTTCGTGAAACTATTTCTTTAAAAAATTTTATTCCTCTCTATATTTTTATTTTCCATCTTTAATGACTCAAAAATCTGCTCCTTTGATGCGATCCCATAAGTCCCACAAGCTTCTTTTTTCCATCCCATTTTTTTCTTCTGTATGGTTTAAACAACTTGTCAAGTTCACATTCTTCTGTTTCATCTCTTCTGCTACTGATGTTCTCCATTGCATTTCTAAAAATTGTATTCATTGTATATTTCAACTTCAAAAATTCTGTTATTTTAATCCAATCTTGATTAAAGTTCACATTCTCATCACTTATTGTTCTCTTCAATTTGTTGAAAAGTGTTAAGCTTGCTGAGATTACTTAGAACTGTTATTTTTAATAATTTGTCAGGTAGTTCATACTTCTATATTTATTTAGGGTCAATCAATAGTACTTTATATAGTACTTTTGGTGATAATATGTTTCTCCAATTGTTCTTGATGCTTCTGGCTGTGTGTTGACATTTGCTTATTTGAATAACTATTCAATTATTCCAATGTTCACTGACTGGGTTTGTCTAAGAAAACTCTTTGACAGTAAGCCCATCCAGAGTTCCTTGGTAAACCATCTGACATGGTCCCAAAGCCTTAACACTGCAGCGGATGTGGTGCTGCAGCATGACATGAGCCTGAAACACAGTGTAGCTAGAATTATGGACTGAGGTTAAATCCTGGAGCCACAGAAGCTTCTGTACTGCTGAAGGCTGTCCAGAATCAGGATCAAACAGTGGTGCAGGCAGGGGACTGAGTCCACCAAGCAACTCTGGGGCTGTGTGTTTCACACCCTGATGTTTAGACAGCCCCAGAGGTTCAGCATGTGAGTACTGGTACCAGACTTTACCATAGTGGTCGACACTGGGTACTCAACCAGAGGTTGATACTGGTGTTCTGGGGAAAGTCTTGTGCTCACATCCCTCTCTCTTCCTATAATGTGTAATATGTCTCCCCATGCTGTGCTTCTGAGATGGAGGGAAAAGGACTAACGGTAATGTAGAACTGTCCCCCTACCTTCTTCAGTGTGTCTTGTCTTATTATTGTGCTGCTTCTAGGTACTGAAATGTTTCACCTGGTAGTCATTGCTCTTCTGAAGGTGTTTTCATAAATGGATAATTTTTCAAACTGATATTTCTGCGGGGGGATGATTACTGAAGGGGTTTATTCTGCCAGCTTCTTCTACCTTTCCGTTTCTTAATGGCTTAAAAAAATCAAATTCTGAATATTATTAATGTTAACCTGAATAACATTTTCATGAAAAATAAACGTATTTTTCAAAAGCAATTTTAGAGCAGAATGGCATTGATTTAATTTTTGCAATCTATTTGGTGTCTGGATTAATAGACAATATCTAGATTCTCGTATCTGTGTCTAATTCAATCTTTTATGATAGAATGTTTTAGCTGAAGTATGGTCAGGCATCATATAATAATATTTTAGTCAATGAGAGACTGCCTACAATATAGTGGCTCCATGAGACTGTAATGCAGCTAAAAAATTCCCTTTGCTAATGACATCATAGCCTTTGCATCATAGCTCAATGCATTTTTCATGTGTTTGTGGTGATCTTGATGTAAACAAACCAACTGCATTGTTGGTAATTAAAAATATAGCAATATAATTATGTACAGTATCCAATACTTGATACTGATAAGAAGTACCTATGTTATTAGCTTATGTATTTACCATACAATGTTTTTATCATTATTTTAGGAATTACTTATTCTACTTATTACACAAATGCTTATTTTAAACTGCCTCAAGCAAGTCCTTCAGGAAAAATTTCAGAAGAAAGCATTATTATCATAAGGAGATGACAGCTCCATGAAGGTTATTGCTCTGAAGACCTTCCATTGAAACAAAATGTATAGACAGAAAAAATCAAATTATTCTGACCTTGTGAAGGCCTACGATAATGTGAGTATTTAATTTTTAACAAAAAAATTTAAATACTAAAAATTAATTTTAAAAAGTATAAAAGTTTATAGAGAAAGGATATTGAAATAAAATTTTGCATAGCTGTATGATGTTTGTGTTTTAAGCTGAATATTACAAAAAAAGGAGCCAAAATTTCAAAAATTTAAGCTTGTAGAATAAAAATATTATAGTAAAAGAAAATAAATTTATTATTGAAGAAAAAAGTTGTGCATGGTGCTTGGGACTGAACTCAGGCCCACATGGATGCTAAGCACTCTACCACTGCCCCCAACTGTTTTAAAAAGTTAGTGTAACGTAAGTGTTCAACTTAAAAAGTCTACAGTAGTGGATAGTGCTGCCCTAAACCTTCACATCTACTCACTGCTCACTCACTGACTCACCCACAGGAACTGCTAATCCTACAAGCTGAACTCATGGCAAGGTATACAATACATGACTATCTTCAACTCAAACAATTTTTTTTATCAATATAACATATTTTAACTACATAATTGGTATGTTTAGATACATGAATGACTACCATTGTGTTATAATTATCCACATCATTCAGTATAGTAGCATGCTGTACAGATTGATAGCTGAGAAGCCAGAGGCTATCCCATATACTTTTATTGAGCAGTGGACTACATAATCTAGGTTTGTGTAAATACACTCTATAATGCTCAAACAATGACAAAATCACCTAACAACACATTTTTCACCTACTGCCCCTATCATTGGGTGACACATGTCTATATGTAAAGAAAATCTAGCCTCACAAACACATGTATGTAATAAGAATATGGGAGAGTAATTTAATAGTTTTCAGATAATTATAGATAAACTTCATTAATAATGCATCAAAGTTCAACACAGGACAGCTCTTAAATATTCATTACAATGCAGAATCTGTGATGATTTCTTATTTATTCACATTAAATCCATTGATCTGTCTTAAACTTTGACTCTATCTTGTGTCCAAGAACAATTTTTACTTTGATACTTTGGTCACTTAAAAACATTTATTCACTGCATTATCTGGATCTTCTAAATATTGACAGCTTACCTCATTCAATATTAAAACAATGCTTTTGTATTTACCACCACTAATCTCATCAGATATGTCTTTAAGTGTTGGGAATCTGTCAAGTTCAGAGTGGTGAACACAATGCTCTATTTTTATTAAAAGTTCAAATTTTATTATTGGCAGTAAAAACTGTCTTATTGTATCCCTTGGAGTGGTAGTCTCACTTTATGTCTTTAAAAAAAAAAACTGAATAATCCAGTCTTTCAAATCTTGGATTTTCTCCGTTATTCCCTTCATTATCTCTACATTACAGTGACACAGCAATATCAATGTTCATAGCAGCACAATTTACTATTGCTAGGCTATGGAAACAACCCCGGTGTCCCTCACTCGAAGAATGGATCCAAAAACTGTGGTACATTTATACCATGGAATATTACACAGCAATTAGAAACAATGATATTGCAGCCTTCGAGGGTAAATGGATGGTTATGGAAGAGATCATGATGAGTAAAATCAGCTTAACCCAGAGATCTAAGGGTCGATTGTCTCTACTCATCTGTGGAGGTGGGGTCTAGACCCTGGACAATGAGAAAGTTGGTCTAGTAACATGAGTTAAATCCAGATAAGATGTAATGCTTTACAATCTAATACTTTTTTTAGAGTTATAATGGGAAGGGGAAGGGAGGGATAAGGGAGGATAATTGGCGGGGGGCACTCCTGGGGATAATTGCAATATCCATAATATATACACATTTTATACACATTTTATATTATTTTGTTAAAATCTTGTAAGGTTGCTCAAAAATAAAAAAAAATTAATAAAAAAAACCTGAATGTCAAATATGCAAGTATAAATATGTCAATCATCAGTCTTGTCAGGTAAAATTTATGTCACATGTTAAAAGTTTAGTTCAAAACTCTATTTCTACAGTTGTTTTCCTAAAGACAGCCCTATATTTCAATATACTTTAGAAGCACCTTATGTGCCCTTCCCATTGCATCACAGAAAATTAAAATTATGTATAGTCAAAAGTTACATTTAGATAAAATCAATAGCTGTTACTGATTCTTCATGAACATTATTAAGTGAAGCTGACATCTGGGGGGACCTCTTTCCTGTAAGCACAGTGGTAGGGAATATAGTGTTGGGAGTCATGGCTTGATCTGTACTAAGGTGCCAACAGGTAAAACTATGTTTGTATAATCAGTTCAAGTATTGGCATATTAAAAAAAAGAAAAAAATCATCTTAGAATTTTTTTCAGAATAGTTTTGAACTCACAAATCTCCTTAAAATGTCTCAGGGATGCCCTTCCATCAAAAAAAAATTCACTTTCAGAAGAAGAACTTTAAATATTCTTTGCTAGATAAACTTACTAAGTCTGATACCAAGAATGTTTTCCAGAACACCTCTGAAATTTTTTATTATTGATTGATTAGATAGATACACTTCCAACATAGGCACAGATATGGAAGATTTGAGAAGAATTAAAAATAAAAAGTGTTTCTTAGAGACACCAGAAAATACTTTAATCACAATTATTCCATTAATGGAAACAACACTGGTATAGTATTACTCTCAAACCAGAATGTGCAGCACCCTTCTATGACTGACTCCAGTCCATGAAGAAGTCAAAGTTCCTACTGGTCCATTAAATATGTGGGAATAATCTCACTGAGATTTTGATCCTGGAGAATGAGTCTCACTATTTCCTCAATAAGAAAGGAATTACATTAAGCATTTAACTATACTATAAAACTTTAATAACGTCAATATGCACTTTCATAAATTTATTACCACTAATTTGTCTCCTTTACAACTTCAATTTTATTCAAAAAGAAGGATCTCCAAACAATAATATATTGTTTTCCTCATAGAACTTCTGTCCTATATTCCTTCAGTTTATATAGCATTTGAATTTCATTTAGAGTTTAGTATTTAAATCTTCTCTTGTAATAATGCCTTTGGGGGTTTATAAGAAAGAAGAAAAAATTTTTTTCTGAATAATACCACTATCAGAGCATCCATCACATTGAATAGTACTTATTTGTTTATTACTTGCTGCTTTCTGAGATCCTTGAGGAAACAGACTAAAATTTTTCTATACATTCAGTTATCTAATGCTATCTCAGCATTTAGCAAATAGAAACATTTTAATTAATACTTAATGAATTAAATTTTTCCTGAAGTATGTTATCTTGGATTCTGAGATTAGGCTGATACATTAAGATAAATCCACTCAAAAGGATAGAATCTAGTCAACATCAAGAAACAAAATGTGATTCATGAAAATCCTAGAAAATGCTTTATCAAATGAGATACATGAGCTGAATGGAACAATTACTATCTTGAGCTAAATCTGCATTGAAATGCACAGCGTATTTCCCATCAAAAGTTATAGTAATCATAGAAAAAAACACCTCAGTTATGAAATTTTCCACTCATTCCCTTTACTATTTTTATTGGATTTTATAACATTAGCACAATAAAGAAGTTTCAAGGTAAATGTCACACTAATTTGTAGATCTTTAAAGCAACAATAAAGAAATCTGTATGTGCATATTTCCTTAAATATACTTGTGTCTAAATAAGATCTTTTTTTAGGAGCATAGATAGATTTATCCCTTGAAGACTGACTCACTAAGTGAATTATTTGTTTTCATAATCATTTCTCAAGAATGGACTTATATACTAAAAATTACTGTGATATGTTGTGGTGTATTATGTTTATTTTACTACAAAAATACAACAGCATTTCAACATAGGTAAAATCATGTGGGACAGAAATAAAAATGAACATCAAGAAAAACAGACAAATATTTCCATATTTTTAAACTTTCATTGTTCTCACAACAGACATCAAAAAAGCATTTTTCTTATAATTTCTTCTTGCATCCATAAAAATTAGAAGCTTCTGTGGATAATAATATTCAGTGGGAGCAATTCTGATTTAATTTTTACTCCTATTTCCAATTGGATTCAACATGTAACTATTGGTATATTAGGAGGAGACTAATGTTACAAGAGAAAACAGCAAATAAATGAATAAATCTACTAATTATAACCAATAATCAAAATCTTTAGAGAGTTCTGAAATAACTTACCTGTTCAGTAATGCTAGTGTTATCAGACCCCACTGTGGCTTGGCGAGTTGCGTGGCCATGGAAAATAGACTTCACTGAATTGAAAAAACTGGACTTTCCAGAACCAACTGGACCCAGCAGGAGAATGCGAATTTTTGAAACCAAGTCTGCATGGGGCTTGTAGACTCTGAGGTCTATTAGGAGCTTGTTTCTGTGCCTGTTAAAATGTGGTAGTTAAAAACAACAACCCAAGTTGAGAAAACTTAGCTTCTCTTTCTTCCTTTTTAAGGATAATTTTAGTTGCTTACTTGTTATTTTGAAAGTAGCACATTCTATAAAGTGATATTAAATATCTAAAATTACGTACTTTGTACTTGAAGAAAATACATGTATCCAGCAACAAACCATTGTTACACTATTAGCCATATACTCTGAAAATCTAATGAGAAATATCAAAAGCACTGAAGATGAGTTATGTTCAGAAAAATATATTCTGTTAAGGAAAAATCAAAATAAATCATAGGCAATATAGCTATCTTTTATAATGGAGAAATAGGGCTTAGTTTTTAATATTAACTGAGGTTTCCCCAATAGCTGTTTTATAAGGAGAATATTCAGAAGAATTACCTAAAGTGTTTATCCAGATTTTCTTTGGAAAATTTTGAATCTAACAGATCCAGAATGAGACATGAAGTCAAACTGGCCAATTGTCATCAAGTGGATTTTAAAATTTAATGGTTGGTAATGGTTTTGTTATTGATGTTCTAAATCACCTTGAATGCTTTATGTCAATAACATTATAATGCATTTTTTGTCATTTGAAGTGATAGAATTGTATGTTCTTATTATTTTATTGTCAGTTCCCTTTATACAATTAGTCTAAATAAAATAAGCAATAGAGAGGCCAAGGACATAACTTACTGTGTGGCTGTCATCATCTTCTTTATGCAGCTGGGATCATTCTTAATTCCTATGGGGAAAAAGCAGAGCATAAGCTTTTAACTGGAATGGTCATGTGTCACCAAGTCTGCTTCCTAAATAATACATCGAATCTGTCTGTGTAACACTTAGCTTTTCAGTTAGGAATTAGGCCTGACAGCACAAGGAGAAGGAGAGCAAAAGTAATTCTCTCTAACATTGACTCTCTCTGAAAACTCTCCCTATAACTATACCTCAAGGTCCTAAGGCTGATCTTCAAACCTGATCAGGCTGGGGATGTGTGCTCTTGGATGAAATCCCTGGTACCAAAAAAGAAAGAAAGAAAGAAAAAAAGGAAGAAAGAAAGAAAGAAGAAAGAAAAAAAGACCTGCTCTAATAGTCACCTCTCTCTCTCTCTTTCTCTCCCTCCCATTTTCCCTCCCTCCCCGACATCTTCTCCTCCACTTCTATCTCCATTTCTGTATTTGTCTTTACATATGTACTTTTTAACTTTTCAAAGTAGCTTTATACTTTCTAAATAATAAACTCATAATCTTTATGTCTCTCAGGTTTCATTTGGGAGTTTATCAAAGTGTATCATCTGGCATAAAATCGAACTATTCCTATCATCTTTCCTTGGTCTTGTAGATCAATTATAACCTATGAAAAAAAGACGAGACCAGAATGTAGGATATAGGATTATCTAATAAAATTTACCTTCAACTCGAAAAACTTCACATTCCAAGTACTTAGAGTAATATAGTGATCCTGAATCTTTCAGTAGACGTTCCGAGGGACATACATAGAATTCCAGTTTATCAGATGAATAAAGTTTCAGGGTTTCCCTAGTAACTGCCAGTAGATTTATCAATGAAGCTGATACTTTAATTATATTATCATTCTTTTGAAATGAAAAACAGAAGGAACTACAGGGCTTTTTAGACTTGTCATCTATTTCAGGAATATGACCAAGCATTAAAACTCCCGTAACACGATTCTCAAGGTAAAGCATCATTAGGGTAGATCCCTGATTTTTGCTCCTCTGAACCATATCTTTAATGCTGCAGCCGTGAACACTTTCCTTATAAAGAAGACTCAAAGAAGCATTTCCAAGTAGACTCTGTAGACGCTTTTCCTCATCCCAGGTCAATGTGGGTGTCACTGCCATTGTCCTGTATCTAAATGGGAAAAGAAATAATAGATTGAGAGGCTAGTATGTAGCAGTGAGAAGAAGTCCCCAGCCAAAAAAGAGAAAAGAATCCCACAACCCAAAGAGGAAAAAAAAAGGATATTTACATTTTAATTTCTCTCAGTAGCAAGCTGCTTTTTTGAGGTTTTACCTTCTTGTCACCAGCATTTCCTGTAACTGTTAGAGATTTAGAAACTGTACTTAGTTTATGCAAAAATTATATAATGGAATTATTTGTACTCCAAAAATTAATTCTATTTACCCAAAGTCATGTACAGATTTAATTTAATCCCTATCAAGATACCAATGTCATTCTTCACCCATATAGAAAAAGCAATACTCAAATTTGTAAGGAATAACAGTAGACCCAGAATAGCCAAAACATTACTCAGCAAGGAGGAGGCAGGAGACATCTCAATTCCTGACCTAAAATTATACTATGAGGCTATAATAACAAAAACAGCATGGTATTGGTATTAAAACAGAATGGAAGACCAATGGAATAGAATAGAGGATTCTGAGATGAACCCTCATACCTTTAACTATGTGATATTTGATAAAGGGGGCAAAAGCATAGTGTGGAAGAATGATAGCCTGTTCAACAAATGGTGTTGAACAAATTGGACAGCTGTATGTAAACAACTGAAATAGAATCCTTACCTTTTGCCCTGCACAAAAATTAAAACAAAATGGTTCAAGGATGTGGCTATTAAACCAGCAACCCTACAATTGCTTGAAAAAGAAGTAGGATCAACATTACATGACATAGGGGTCAGCACTGCCTTCCTTAACAGGACTCCCATGGAGCAAGCAGTAAAATCAAGAATAAATGCATGGGATGCACTTAAACTAAAAAGCTTTTGCACAGCTAAAGATTTAGTCAAGAGTCTCAAGAGAGAACCTATGGAATAGGAGAAAATTTTTCCTGCTACACCTTGGACAGAGGTCTAACATCCAGAATATACAAAGAATTAAAAAAACTAAATACCAAATTCACAAATAATCCAATTAATAAATGAGCTATGGAACTAAAAAAAAAGCTTCTCAATGGAGGAAGTCTAAAAAGCCCATAAACATATGAGAAAATGCTCTACATCACTAGCAATAAGAGAAATATAGATAACCAATTGTAAAACTTTGTCACTTTTAACTGTTGGCCTATCAATATGTAATGAGAATTTTGTAACCAATCAAAGAGTATAAATTGCAAAGGTCCCCACCCATTAGAATCTAGAGTGTTTTTGGCAGATGCTACCTGGACCATGTTATATAGCATTATAAACCTGCTTCCTGAAAAGCGCTTCAGTGTCCGGCCTCATCTGTCCCACGAACAAATATATCACAGTGGTTTAAAGCACAGATTTCTGTTTCTAGTTCCAGTGAGTTATTTTTTTCTCTGAACCAATTACAATACATTATTAACAAACTGAAAAGACAGCCTATTCAACAAATAGTGCTCTTCAAACTTGCAGAAAGTTGAAATTAGATTCATATTTCTCACCTTGCACAAAAATCAAATCAAAATGGATCAAGAATGTAGGAATCAACCCAGCTACCATACAACTGCTGGAAGAAAAACTAGGAGTAACACTCCAGCATATGGGAGTTGACAATGACTTTCTCAACAAAACCCCCAAAGTGAAAGAATTAAAGTCAAGAATTAATGAGTGGGATGCCATTTAATTAAAAATCTTTTGCTCAGTCAAGGAATTAGTCAATACTGTCAAGAGAGAACCTACAGAATGGGAGATAATCATGGCCTGTGATTCTTCCAACAAGGAACTAATATCCAAAATTTACAAAGAACTCAAAAACTTAATTTCAAAATCACAAATAGTCCCCTCAATAAATGGGCCAGTGAGCTAAACATAAACTTCTCAACAGAGGATATTGAGTAAGCCAATGAATACATGAGAGAGGTTCTAAATCACTAGTAATCAGAGAAATGCAAATCAAAACTTCATTAAGATTTCACCTCATTCCAGTCAGATTGGCAAAGATGAAGAATAAAAACAATAACAAACTCTGGAGGGGTTGTGGGGAGATAGGAACACAAACACACTGTTGGTGGAACTGCAGACTGGTACAGTCACTCTGGAAAACAGTATGGAAACTCTCCAAAAAAATTACGGAGAGATTCACCATATAACCCAGCTATCCTTCCTCTGAGTATTTTTCCAGAAGAACTGTAATCAGCACATAACAGTGACACAGCAAAATCTATGTCCATAGCAGCTCAATTTACAATTGCTAAATTCTGGAATCAATCCAGATGCCCTTCACTAGATAAATGGATCCAAAAGCTGTGGTATATATACACTATGGAGTTCTACTCAGCTATTAGAAACAATAATATTACAGCTTTTGAAGGCAAATGAATGGCAACAGAAGAAATCATTCTGAGCAAAGTTAGCCAAACCCAGAAACTCAAGGGTCAAATGTTTTCCCTCATTTGTGGAGGCTAGAGCAAAATCCAAGCTTGGGTGAAAGACAAATTCATGTGTTAGACTCCTCAAATATGTAGCATCTCAAAATTTAGTGGAACCATAGATATGTTGAGGAGAACAGGAGAAGAGGAGGTGGGGGGAAGGGAGAGGGAAGAAGGATGGGGAGACAACCAACAATGTAGCCTACTCTTTGACCCTCCCAGAACCCAAATAATACTTACACAATCATTTGACTCTGGAAAATTCACACAATCTTTGATTTTT
>PVKS010042941.1:0-15152 GCA_004027875.1 Aplodontia rufa | reverse complement strand
CATAATCTAGCTATAGTAAATTGAGCTGCTATAAACATTGATGAAGCCACATCGCTATAATACGCTGATTCTAAATCTTTTGGGAAAATTCCCAGGAGTGGGATAGCTGGGTCGTAAGGTGGTTCCATCCTTAATTTTTTGAGGATTCTCCACACTGCTTTCCATAGTGGCTGAACCAGTTTGCAGTCCCACCAGCAGAGTAGTAGTGTTCTTCTTTTCCCACAGCCCCTCCAGCATCTGTCGTTGTTTGTATTTTTCATTTTTGCCACTCTAACAGGAGTGAGGTGGTATCTCATTGAAGTTTTGATTTGCATCTCCCTTATAGCTAATGATGTAGAGCATTTTCTCATATATTTGTGGGCTTTCTGGACTTCCACTGGAGAGAAGTTCCTTTTGAGATCTTTAGCCCATTTATCGATTGGATTTTTTGCCAGTTTGGATTTTAGTTTCTTTAGTTCCCTATATATTCTGGATATTAGCCCTCTGTCCGAGGTGTAGCAGGCAAAAATTTTCTCCCATTCTGTAGGTTCTCTCTTGATGTTCTCAACTAGATCTTTAGCTGTGCAGAAGCTTTTTAGTTTAATTGCATCCCATTCATTTGATTTTGATTTTACAGCATGCGCCATAGGAGTTCTATTAAGGAAAAAGCTGCCGACTCCTATAAGGTGTAGTGTTGACCGGACTTCTTTTTCTAGTAAATTTAAAGTTGTAGGCTTAATATCCAGGTCTTTGATCCATTTTGATTTAATTTTTGTGCAGGGCGAAAGATAAGGATCCAGCCTCAGTTGTCTACAAATGGCAGTCCAGTTTGTCCAACACCATTTGTTGAGCAGGCTATCTTTCTTCCACGCTATACTTTTGCCCCTTTTTCAAATATCAAATAGTTAAAGATATGGGGGTTTGTCTCAGGATCTTCTATTCGGTTCCACTGGTCTTCAGTTCTGTTTTGATACCAATACCATGCTGTTTTTGCTACTACAGCTCTGTAATATAATTTCAGGTCAGGGATTGAGATGCCCCCTATTTCTTCTTTTCTATACAGTAGTGTTTTGGCTAGTCTGAGTCTCCTGTTGTTCCATATGAAGTTGAGAATTGCTTTACCTATATCTCTGAAAAATACCATAGGTATCTTGATGGGGATTGCATTGAATCTGTAAAGGGCTTTGGGTAGAATGGCCATCTTTATTATATTGATTCTGCCTAACCATGAGCATGGAATGTTTTTCCATCTGCTCAGGTCTTCTGTAATTTCTTTTTTTAGAGTTTGATAGTTTTCTTTGAATAGGTCTTTAATATCCTTTGTAAGGTTAATGTCCAAGTATTTCATTCTTTTGGAAGTGATGGTGAATGGGAGAGATTTTCTGATTTCTTCTTCTGCGGCTTTGTTGTTGATGTAAAGAAATGCTAGTGATTTGCTGGAATTGATCTTGTATCCGGCTACTTTGCTAAAACCACCAATGAGCTCTAGGAGTTTTCTGGCTGATGTTATTGGATCTTCTAGGTATAAAATCATGTCATCTGCAAATAGAGATAACTTAACTTCCTCTTTTCCTATACGAATACCTTTGATTTCCTTGTCTTGCCTGATAGCTCTGGCAAGGGTTTCAAGGACTATATTGAACAAAAGTGGGGATAGTGGACAGCCTTGTCTCGTACCTGACTTCAGTGGAAATGCTTTCAGTTTTTCTCTATTGATGATAATGTTGGCTATGGGTTTGTCATAGATGTCAACCCAGCATTTCTGAAATGAGAATTACACTTTTATTGAATATCACACTGTCTTCTCCATCCCTACTGCTTAGTAAAGCCCTAGCAATCGGAAGCTAATCTAGAGACAACAGTCTCTGTTTCTGTCTCCCCTTATTATAGTCTGGCTGCACTCAAAACCACCAGAGTGATGTGTATAAAAGGAAAGTCTAACCATGTCATCCCCCTTCTTAGAAACCTTTTACTTGCTTCCCTCAGCAATTTGCCAAGCTCCTTCACATTTCATAATTCATCTTGAAGAGTTCTCTGCCCCTGCTGATCTCTTCAGGTTCATCTCACACTTCTCCCTGACTCCTATTTCAAGGCCCCAAAACACTTCACAGTTTCTCACAAATATTATACAGCTTCAGACATCCATGACTTTACTTGGATTCAAGGGGAAATACTAGGTTCCTTTCTTTAGGTTGTCTTTGCTCTTCAGATTAGTGTGGGCATTTGTTGGGCTTCTTCAGATTAATATTCCCAAATTACCTATGTTAAAAGGATGTTATTATAGCAACTGGGGAAGTAGGAGACAGGAAATCATGTAAAGGCAACATAGAGCCAGGCCTGAGGGAGGACTGGGAATGTCATTCTAGATAAAACAGTTATTCTAGTAAGGCACCAATAGGGAGCAGTCCACTGTCCACTGCCACTCATGGACTTTGGGCTGCACATGTATCTTTTGTGCCTGGCTCAGTTGTTTCAACTTTAAGGGAGTCCCACTGATCACAGTGGTTCTGCCTTAATGGTTTTTTCACAACTGATTTGTTTACCATTATCATAGTATGGCTTCTCTCTACTCATCTTCCTAGCTCTTGGATGTTTATTGTTTTCTCTCTTTCTGTTTGAAGTCCTTCCTGTCTTAACGTTTCCTGCATGACCAGAATTTAAACTTCCCCATAAAAGAGGACCAAATTGGTTAACCAGATAACCTCTGTTGTCCCCGAGGCATTTCAAAGACCACTTTAAATGAAGTGTCCTTTTCCTAAGTATGATAGTCATATGGAAAAACTGAGAAGATTTCTGAAGAAGTTGTCACCAAGAGGACTGTGGATATAAGTGCACTCTGAGACCTCTCAAATGGGGATAATCTAAGTGGGAAAAACTTTCCATTACTTTTGAGTTCACTTTTTAAATCCTTATGTTTCATAATAACAGTCATCTTTTACGATGCTATTATATGCCAAATACTTTTTCATTCTTATAAGAACACTGGAAGACAATCATTATGTTAGTCAGGTTTCCTTTGTCGTAACAAAATATCCAACATAAACAATTTAAAAGGAGGAAAGATTTATTTTGGCTCATGGTTTCGAGGTTTCAGTTCAAGTTAACTTGGCCATTTTTTCTTGGCCCACGATGAGAAAGAACATCATGGTGGGAAGCAGGTGCTGTGGCAAAATTGTTCGCCCACTTTATGGAGGTCAGGAATCAGAAAGAGAAAAGGAAGGAAGGGTTGGAGAAAAGTCATATGCTTCCAGAGAGTGCCGCCAGTAACAAGCTTCCTCTAGCTGGGTCCCACCTTCAACAGTTTACATCACTTCCCATTAGTCCATGCAATTAGACCACATCAATGGATTGATCTATTGATGAGATCAGAGCCCACATGATCCAACCAAGTCCTGGGAGGTGTTCCAGATGCAAACTATGACAGTCACTAGACATACTTAGAATCAGAAAGGATGATTGATGTGTTTAAGGTTGCACAAGTGCCTAAAAAAGGGTAAAACAATTCTAATCCATAGAAGCTGGCTCCATGGCCAATGCTATTTCCTCTGTACCTTGCATTATATGACTATATTTCTCCATCCAAATGTCTCTAACTTATTAGAGACCATTCCACCCAGCAACAACTATAGAGCTCTTCTTATTCTTTAGTCATATCTTTGTTCAATACAAGAATCAAGTTGCATTTTTTGACATAAGATGACCCAGTGTCACTATATATATCAGACTTTCTTCTCCGAATTTCTGTCTGAATCATGCTCAGTTAAAAACTGATCAAAGTTTAAAATGACAGACCGATATCCTCATGAGTCCAGCTCTTTTTTCATTGAGAAAATCTCTTCAATATAGAAATAGCCCAGCAGCATTTTCTTCTTTAGAATGTAGCTGTATATTAAATATATAAATATGCTGACATCTAAGTAATTTTAAAAAGAGAAAAATGAATGTGGAGTTTTAACTTTGGTTGACTCAGTAAGAAGGATGGAAGAATCCATATTTTTAATAAATGTATATGAAATAGAAATGTTCATTTGAATGGAGTAGCAAAAACATGTGTTACAGTGGGAATACAAAATAGGACCTTCTTTTTTTCTATGAGGAGCTTGCAAAACTAAAAAGCTGAAGAACATGAACAACTGCACACACTCCAGCTTACCCTCATTCAAATACCACTCAGAGGTGCTGAGCGGAGAGAAATCCTTTCTGGAATCAGGACGCTATACAACTAAACACAATTGTCAACATTTTATTTTTACCTTTTTTTCAAGTTGCCTTCACTTCCACAATTTCCCTCTTCTATTAGAGGTTAGGGCAATAACACTTATTCTTTTAAAGCAGCAATGATATTACAAAAAGAAAACTCAAGGTTTGCAAAATTTCTTTTGGAATTCTCAATGGAAACCAATCTTTATTTAACTTGTCCCATAACCAGCATCCACCAAATCACCACCAGCAAAAAATTGCTTACAAATTTTTACATGAAATAAATGTAAAGTATTAGAACTGATGCAAAGTACTATTATTCTTACATACTCTAATTTGAAAAGGGTAAATCAATTAAAACCATTTTATTTAAAATCAGCTCTTTAGACTGTGTACTCATAGTGGTTGCCAAGTTTCAACCCAAAGTGAATGTTAAGGTCTATGTTATTAACCCTTGAAAAATGAGCTCTATCATGGAAACAATGACAGACCTGGGGACTACCAGGTGCAGCTGCTGAAGCTGACAGTCAGTCAAGTAAAAGTAATGCATAGTTTCTTCATATGCAAATCACATAATATGTGCTTACCTTTAAAGGGCAATGTCAAATTATTGTACAAGTGTTTAGATACAAATACCTTTTTTTAAGAAACCAAACTCACTCTACTGAACTCCCTATGGTTGACATACCATGATAAATCACCTCATTACACAGAAAACCACAAATACGGCTATTGAGGATGAGTGTGATTGTAAATGAGACTGCTGGAATTCTACTATGTCTTGCAGTGACACTCAATAAAATGATACCTGTAGAATGTGTGAATAATTTTCCTTAGAATCAGTCCCTTACACTTACAATGTTATCCAAAACAGTTTTCTGGTGTTTGAATTTCACTTCTGAAAGTAAAGCTGTTGGGTAAAATGTTCACATTAATGTGTATGTACTGAATAACTATATGCTTTCTTCTAAGCATATTGCAAAAGATTAAGAAATAAAAACTATGGATTTATATACTGGGAGGTATCACAAAGTAGCCTTTTAGGATGCTGAGGACATTTAAAAATCATAATCTAATGGTCATTATGAGCAGTGTGTGTGTGTGCTTAATATTTGCATATTTTATTCTAAGTAAATCATTTTGCAATTTTGTATAAAGTTAAAAAACAAAGCAAAACAAAAACACTCTGAAATCCCTGAGTCATTTTATAATGATGGTGTAGAACAAGAGCTGTCAAATCAAACTTTTCAGTGTCACTTCTCAGATGGGAAATCCATGTCCTATGCTCCAGACCTTGTTTCCCAAATCCTTTTATATTCTTCATGTGCAAAAACGTCAAAGCAGAATTCTTCCTAGAGTGAATTTACTATTCAAATCCCAAAACATTCATGCTAAAATGAAATCTCCAAAAAAGATTGTTATGTCTTTATCGAGAATAAGTAAGATGAGAAGTTATCCAGACAGCTGGCAGGAGAAAAAATAAAAAGAAGAAGAAGAAGAAAGAAAGGAAAAAGGGAAATGTTCTGAAGTATATAGAGAGGGGAGATCAAAGATCCCTGGCTTTTCTATCTCAGGAGTCCCTACCGGCATCTTGATCCTCAGTTCATCCTTCCCACCATTATGCATAATCTTATAACCTGTGCCTCTCACATCCACCTCACCCTGTCTCACCTGCGCAATCACCCGGTATAGGACAAAAGGAGTTAAGGAGTCCCCAGCTGTGCCGTCTGTCAGAGACAATGGGTGCTGTTACAATAGCTCAGTCTCATGTTTAAAAATCAGATTGTCCATTTGATTTTCAATTTATTTTCAAGTTAGAAACTTTTCTAGCTCTTGGTAAAGAAAACCCAAAGCATATTCAATATCAGCGTTTTTGCAGTGCACAGACACCTGAGTATATGGCAAATGTAGTTTCCATAGCACGCGTCGTTCCTTATTTAATTCATCTAGTCTGACAGAGTTGGTAAAATGAACGCAACAATAGTAATATTTCATTTAGGTCCACTGGCATTTCTCATGATGTACATTAAAAAGATGTAAGATGTATTATAAATGTGAGAGTAAGTGGATCTACCGACATGCATTTCACTCCAAGGTGCATTAACAGAATGATAAATTCCATGTATTAAATCTACAAGAACCAAAATACTCTGAGTTAAGACATCTGTACAGAATTAGGAGCCAAATGAAATGTCACAATCAAATAAAACACCCTTTATGAGAGCTCTAATATTTTTTAGAGTTAGGAACCTCTGAAATCATCTGGTAAAACTTGCTCATTAACAGGTATCTAACCTGAATTTTAAAATGATTACATGACTTGTACAAGGTCATACAGTTAGTGTGGAAAATCCAGGAGAACCTTCTTTCTACGGGTACATTGCTTTTTCAACTTTGATGAAGCAAAAGCACACAAGGACCCAGTGTAATGCCATCATCGCTCATCTCAGTTTGTCAATGGATGTTCTTTGTGATACATGCTTGCAATTTATTGATAAATTCTGCAAAGTTGTTCAACCTCTTCTCTCCTTTAAGATTGGAACCAAGCTGGATTTTTTTAGACCTAGGGCACATAATGCAAATCAAGTGGACCCTGTGGGCATTCAGATGAATGAAGATGGAGTCAAATATAGGCCATTTTTATTTTACATGGGTATTCACAAAGCACCCGCTTATCCAAAGAAGCAAGATCAACATTTTATTCATTTAATACAGTGCCTCCATCCTAACTAGACCAACCTAATCTAAAAGCTGAGATTAAAAAGAAGTATTACAACTCAGAATGTCTCAACACAGAGCTCAGAACCAAAGCAGACAGGTGGCAGGTCTGCAGAGAGTTTAAGAGAGTGACCATTCAAATTTCCAGACCCAGAGTACATTAAGTCCACAAAAAAGGCTCCAAACTAAATCACAAATTTAAATATCTTCAATATACAGTCTGATCTCCAAAAAGAATATGAACACTGCAACTGTAATACTTCACCACCAAATATCTAACATGAGGACAAAGATCCAAGTTGAAGGGCAGGGAAAACATTAAAACAAACATCAAGCTTTGCTCTCACCCAGTTGGCCTTAGAAATTAAGTTTGTATAACACAAACCTCAGTTGACCCTTCTGTGCAGCAGCATAAAAGTCAGAGCCTGTGTCTATGTCTTAGCTGAAATGTGGCTTGAAGCCATGTACAAGGCAGCAGCCTGCAGCTTAGGCAATAAGGTCTTAAAACAACTTCTCTCACAAATATAGAGAAGCACTGCAATAGAGGCAAGTTGCTGACTAATAGTGATTAGGAGATGCAGCGTCAATGTCTGAATTTGCAAAAATCATCAAGGAAGCAAAAATACCATAAAAAAAAATCAAAGCTGACCCAGGACAAGCTGCCTTTTGTTCTTTTGGAGAAATGTGTGGTTGAAAACCGTTAATGGCACTGCCTTGGACACTAGTAAAATTCCTGTAGACTGTTTTATAAAGATAATGAACTTGTATGTGCCTCACTGAACAGGCCTGCTATTAAATCTTCCCTGAGAAATGGGATGAGATTGCAGAGTGTTTTGTGAGCAATGTGAGCTCTGCCCATACATAGTCAGGAATTTTAATCACTCACTCCAAAATGATGATTTTGCTAAGTAAAATAAAATAGAATGCAACCTAGGACACACTCCACACCATTGATTTTTAATCTACCTTATTTTAAAAATTTCCCTTGTTAGGAGTAGATTTGGGGGAAAGAAGTAAAGAAGAAATCTCAAATGACAAATGTCCAGCCTTGACAACCCAATCACAAACAAATTAAATGTCCATCTCTGTCACAGCTGGAAACCTCAGCCTGGCCTGAGGGAAATCCTCCATGTTGTTTAGAACAAATGTACTGGAGGCTAATCAAAATCTAATGAATCCCTCAGGAAAACAAATTCCTTAGTCCACACCGATAAAAATTGTACTCAGTTTAGGGGAGGTATCTACCAGTTGTTTTCTGGGATAGCGATTGTTTTGTAAATAACAGACTGGACACCCCCAGGAAGACATTTCAGCTAAGTCTATTATCCAAATCTATGTCTTCACTCACCAAAGTGTCAAGGTGATGCATCTGTCGATCTGTCTCACAATACATTTTATTACTGACATGTAAGAGAGTGAAAGGATCAGAAGAAAGAAAGTTAGGCAAGGCAAAGGGAAGAAAAGCAATTTTTGGCTTCCAAACAAAGCCTGCCTGTAACCATTTTGTCTGATCAGTTCTGCCAGTTTCCTTTGAATTTTCCAAAAGGATGACAAATAAAAAACAAAAGAGAGCACTGATAAGGCTGAGTTTGAAATATTAATTTAACCAGAAGTACACAGGGACATGAGAAGGGCAAAGAAACAAGAAAAATGCACCAAGAGAATTATCATCAGCAGAAATCACATTTGTCCTGAATCCTGATTCTTTTCAGGGCTGCTTATAATTTTTATTTTCAAAAAAGAATAAAAATCATAACTATCTCAGACATTTCTCATGGGCCTCCTAGGTGTCAGGAACTTTACACACATTAAATCTCATTATCAAAGGATTAATTATCATCCCCACTTTATAGATGAGGAAACTGAGCTTCCCAGAGGTCAGACCTCACCTGAAGCCAACTACAGGGCTACAGATGACAAACCAAATTCCAGCCCAGGCCCTGAACTGTTTCCACATTATCACAACCAAATCCTCTCCTTTCTTACTCTCTTCCTTGCATCTCTCAGGAAACTCCTATTCCTTGCAGTTCCAAATTTAAGGCAAATTAAAAGCTGCTTCATACAAAAAGCATCTCTATTCCAAACCATGTAATCAGCAAGACAGGTAAAATCACTTGGATTTCTTACTCTGGATTATATAATTAGTATAACAAAGTGGGGAAGAGACGTGTGTGCACAAACAGGAGGTGAGGGCTCAGCTTCCCCGCTGTTTATCCAGCCTTCACACAAAGACTGATTGCTCTCATCTTTCTTGCAAGATGAACAAGTGCTGAGTTCCAACCACAGTTTAAGGTTTACAGTCCCTGGAAGGGCTCAGATGAAATGAGACAGCGTCCATATGGTTTCAGTTCCCTCCACACACATGTGAACGCCTACCACACACTCTAATTAAAGCATATACATTAGAACTGGAAATTGTAATGAAAGGATTTATATACATCTCAGATCCTCTGACAACACATTCATTCATGTTATCATCTAAAAGATTCATTTGCTCCCTTGAGAATTTACAATTGAAATGCCATTTTATGGTCCATTCTAATAGCATAATTTGAAGCAGGTGGAGACATCTTTGAAAAAACTAGAGATCTAACTTTGGGTTAAAATGATGAATGCTTCATTTGGTTTTTTTGTATTCTCTTTAAGAACTGTATTAGTAATACTTGATAAGAGACATTTTGGTGTCTACACCAAAATGGTGTAGGCCTCTTGGATAAAATGTGATGTCATTGAGTGTCAACACAGCAGGAGAGCAGGAACCCAGGTACTGGAGTTAGAAATATCATAGTTTTGGATCCAACTTCTCTTCCTTTTAGTTTTTGACTTATGATATATTATTTAAATTCCCTGAGTCTCATTTCCTCATGTATATAGAGAAAGGTCAATACGTGTTTCACAGGGTAGTTGGGGAATTCAATCAGCTAGGATGTATAAATCAATGGAATATCTTGGCACTAGCAGGGTCAAGATTGTTCTGCTCCCTATTCTTTCTAGATGCAGTCGTAGATTCACTAAGTCAGTGTTTCAACAAGTGCTTTTTGTGCTTCTTCTAGGTAACCAGACAGAAGTCTAAAGTTATAAGTACAAAAATGAGTAAGTCATTATCTTTTCTTATTCTTAAAAGGCTCATAGGTTAGTGGAGGAGTCATTTATATATTTGCAAATAGAAGTGTTTATCTTAGGCACAATGTGATAAGTAAAGTTAATAGCTAATATTATTGAGCACTTTCATTGTGTCAAATACTGTTTTATACCATTCAACTTGATAACTATAACCCTAATATTGTGGGAGTTACAAATAAAGTGCTATGAATGCCCAGTAAAAGAAGTTATTGATACAAAGAAAGAAAATCATGAAGGTACTTCCAAAGTATTTGTAATATTTAAATGAGGTTTTGAAGGATGATAGGTCTTTAGCAGCCTCAGATGGTTATTGGTCCAAGAAGCCTATACCAGGTGGAAAAAACAGCAAGAGTGAAGGTATGTTCAAAAAAACATGAATATTCCAGGACTTGGAGTTGACTCTGGAAAGATAAGCTGAAGATAAATGGTTGAGACCACAGAGGCCATGCTAAGGATGGTAAATCATTCCACATGGGATTCCTAGTTTTAGAGTGGATGGGACACATTAGAGAGAGGACTAATTTGACATAGGGGATCTAGTTCTGGGCCTGGAAATAAAGGTCAACACCTTCATATGTTCGTTTGTTCACTACTATCTGTTCCAGCAACCGGGTAAATACAGGACTTTCTACCAGTATCGATTCATAGAACAGGAAATAAAAGATTGTATCTAAACTTGTGGCAGCCACCATCTTACAGAAATTCAGACTCCTGACAGCTTAAACTATGGATTGAAAGAAATATCTTCTGTGAAATCCAATAGAGTAAGAAAAAGTTGTTTGATAGAATTTAGGAACTAAAGAGGAAATATAAGCCAAATCTAGGCATTGGGAAAATTCATAACAAAATTCTTTCATGAATCTGGGCCTTTCATAACTCTATCTTACTCTAACGAAATGCCAATTACCAGCAAAGCAGCAGTTCCTAAATGGAGGCTTGATAGCCTTTAATTTTCTGTTTGCAGTGGGTGCAAAGGCAGCGGGTACAGTTTGCATGTTTAATGCTTCTCAGCATTTTAAGAAAAGGATTTTTATTCTCCTACTTGTTTCCCCAGGTCTTTCTCAGGACGTGGAACACAGAGGATGCTGCATCTTTCTGTAAGTGTTTGATTAACCAATTAATTCAATGCAAAATATAATAACATGGACTTCAGCAGTATCTAGTTATGTGAATCAATTCTTTAGCATTTTAAACAAGGGGGTGCAGTTAGTAAGGATCTTAGGTGTTTTCTAGGCCATCTCTGCATGTCTAAAGGTGGGTCCCTGGGAGAAGGCTGTTTCTCCATCCTCAGTCCTAGCACGTGAGGCAGCACAAGACAAAATAGAATCTTTACTCCCATATAGATATTTGTTGCACTCCTGATTGCCTTCTAAGCATAGATTACTAGCATTTATCTGAATTGGTCCCCCCTAAAGGGATAAATGCCTGACCCATGACAATATATATGATTTATGTATCTTTTGGGACAGATAGGCTTATACAGAAGTCTAGAAAGCATAAAACTTCATTTTCTTCCTTGAGTCTTATATCAGTCTCTTGTCTAGTCTTTCCCTCTCTTCACCTTTTATTTAGGCCTTTCCCTCTAAACAGGGGCTCAGCTCTTTCCTATTGGACCTGGAGATGGGTTTTCAGCCAAATGATTCCATCTAGTTTTCTCTCCAATGAAGCTGTGTATATAAGGCTCTTACACTTTCAAGGTAACTGAAATAATGAAGAAAAATGACCATTCCTGGTCCAATTCAAAATTAAACTTGTACAAGACGAATTTTCCTTTGATTGCATATGAGAGCAAAACCATGTTGTCATTCTTGTAAAGTCTAATTCCTTCATGTTTTCTGAAGAATCTCTTCTGTCCTCCATGATATTAATGAGCCAGAGATCTGGAGAGAATGATTATAGCTCTGGCCCAAAAAGAGGTGCAGAAGAAAACCCTGTCTTGTTAATAAAACTATAAGGACCTAAGTATTCACGATGTTGTGATTTTTAATATTTAAAAATTATACATCTATTTAACAAGCATTGCTCAATGGCTGTATGATGACACTAACAATAGCCAACTGGGACATAACATGAACAGTGCTGACATGCTGAAGTTGAAAATATGAATTCCATTACTTCCTTAATGTCTAAGAAAGGATGCAAATTATTCTTTTTTTTTTTTAAGAGAGACAGTGTGAGAGAGAGACAGAGAGAATCAATTTTTATTGAGCTTTTCACATGGCTTTCATTGCTCTGACACTTAGTTGTGTACGTGGCTGCTGGGGTTTGAACCCGTGTACTCTCGCATGCTGGCTGGGCAAGTGCCGTAACCACCAAGCCACTGCTCCAGCCCCTGCAAATTATTCTTAATATAATCTGGAGGCAAAATAGGGCTGGCATTTGGAGGACTTTGGATAAATTATATTAAGTGAAAAATTACTGGCATTACTTTTAATATTGCACTTACTGGTAACTCTGTAGATCATTTTTTTAAAACTTAATTCCATTTTTAAAAGAATGAAACTAGAGAAAATGGAGTTAAATTTCCACTGAAGGTGCTGGAGTGGTGACTCAGCGGTTTTGGCACTTGTCTCACTGTGCATAGGGACACTGGTTTGTACCCCAGCACCACGTACACAACAAAGTGTCTGCCTAACAAAAGCCACATGAAAAACTAAATAAAATTGATTCTCTTTCTCTCTCCCTCTCACTATCTCTCTCTCTCTCTTTTTTTTTTTTTTTTTTAGTTTTTCATGTGACTTTCTTTTTTTGTTGTTTGTTGAATATGGACTTACAATTAAGGGGGAATCATTATCAAGCAATCAAGAACAAATGTATATTCACATAGTTAACCAAGGCTGATGCCTATCCCTCTATCTTTAAAAAAAATCAACTGAAATGATTTGGATCAGGCATAAGCAGAATTTCACTGTCAAATCCAAAGGGTCTGCTTTAAAGGTTAAGATGGGGAGAAGGGCTAATCATGGAGAGAGAGGACTTCTGGTTTGTAAACTCTCACAGCTTGTTGTGTGACACAAGCTGAGAAGTGATCATGAGAAAGCACAGGAGAAAAGCAGCTCCTTGAACTTGCAGGCATGGATGCAATCCATTCCCACCATTTACAGAGCCTTCCCAATGTGGCAAACTGCTACTCCTCCCTCGGAACCCTGATCCAACATCCTCTCCTCTACGAAGGCTTCATTACTCCTGTCCCAGCTGAAGTCAATCCTGTCCTTCTCTGTATCGCCTTCTACTTCAAACATAGTTATGTTATTGAGCTTATTATATAAAGTAGTATTTATTTGTTCACATATCAGCTTCCCTGCTAGAAATATTAATTGTTAAAAAAGAAATCAATGTCTTACTGATCTTTGAGGAACTGAAGTATCTGAAACAGCAGGCTCCTTCTTCACTTTGTGGAAGTGAGTGAGGAAATAAGAACTAAGCATGCAAAATTGCTAAGCAGATCTTCTCGGAACACATTTTATACAGCCTGAGAAGTCAAATAAGGTTCAGTCTGCAGCACCCTTGCCCTTCTATCATAATTTCTTTTACTCCCTTGATTCCAGCTGTTTTCTGTCTGATTACCAAATCTACATTTTCACTCTGAACTGTTGTCCAAGTTCTAGATTCACATCTTAAACTGCCTGCTTAAACATTTCCATATGAATAGCCCTTGAATAACTCAAAATTTTAATATACCCAAGACTCCTCTGCCACAAGTTTGCCTTTCTTGCTATGTTCTCTGTCTGGTTCATTGCTTCATCATCATCTCTGTATGGGATGGTAAACACTCACAATCAGCTTTGCCCCCACTCTTCATCACCTACTTTATTTATTTCATTTTCCAAGGTCCTTTTGTCTGCCTGTCCACTGTCTTTTGCTTAGCAATTCTCTTTTCGACTTCTTCTGAATTAGTTCAAGCTCTCAATATATTTCTCCTGACCAATGCAATAAATTAAGAGACTTCCTGCTTCCAGCCTTTTTAACTCAGCTCCCATTATGCTGAAAATTACTTTCCTAAAACAAAGACATATTTATGTCAGTTTCCTGTTCAAAAACATCACTGATGACTCCCCACTGATGCAATTCCTCCTTCTGGCATGCAGTCTTTCCTTTTCCTACACATCCATCATTTTCTCCTACAACCTCCCATAGTGCATGCTGCAAACACATACCTTCTAGCCATAACTATGTACCCCCCAAAACATTCCCTCTACTGCTCTGTCCCCAAAGCCTTTTTCCAGGTTGTTCCACCAAGAAGGTCAACCCTCTCTCACTTCTTCCTCTTTCTCCATCTCCCTTATCAGTAGACCAGTGATTTTTTTTATTATTTTTATTTTTGAACAACCATACAAGTTTTTAACAAAATAATATAAAATGTGTATAGATTCTGGATATTACAATTACCCCCAGGAGTGCCCCCCAATTACCCACCCTTATCACTCCCTTCCCCTTCCCCCCATATCTCTAAAAAAGGATTATGTTGTATAGCATTATATCTTATCTGGATTTAACATATGATAATAGACCAACTTTCTCACTGGCCAGGGTCTAGTGCCAACCTCCACAGATGAGTGGAGACAATCGACCACTAGTTCTCTGGGTTAAGCTGATTTTACTCATCATGATCTCTTCCATAGCCATCCATTTACCTTCGAAGGCTGCAATATCATTGTTTCTAATTGCTGTGTAATATTCCATGGTATAAATATACCACAGTTTTTGGATCCATTCATACAGTGAGGGACATCTGGGTTGTTTCCATAGCCTAGCAATAGTAAATTGTGCTGCTATGAACATCGATATTGCTGTGTCACTATAATGTGCTGATTCTAAATCCCCTGGAAAGATACCCAGGAGTGGAATAACAGGGTCATATGGTGGGCTCATCCCTAGTTTTTTAAGGATTCTCCACAATGCTTTCCAGAGGGGCTGTACCAGTCTACAGCTCCACCAACAGTGTGTTAGTGTGCCTATCTCTCCACAGCCCCTCCAGCATCTATTATTGTTTATTTTCTTCATCTTTGCCATTCTGACTGGTGTAAGGTGATATCTTAATGTGGTTTTCATTTGCATTTCTCTGATTACTAGAGATTTAGAGCACTTTCTCATGTATTCATTGGCTTGATCAATGTCCTCTGTTGAGAAGT